>CM077506.1:29023457-29317090 GCA_039654745.1 Houttuynia cordata
GTACGAGACCGGACATTGCGTACTCAGTAAGTAAACTGAGTAGATATAATAGCAATCCAGGGGAAGATCACTGGAAGGCTCTAGTCAGGGTTCTTAGATATCTAAGATATACCTTGGACTATGGACTGCACTATACAAGGTATCCAGCAGTACTAGAGGGATACTGTGATGCAAATTGGATATCTGATACAAGAGATTCAAAATCCACGAGTGGATATGTCTTTACTCTTGGAGGTGCAGCAGTGTCTTGGAAATCTTCTAAACAAACGTGCATTGCAAGATCCACAATGGAATCAGAATTCATTGCACTTGATAAAGCAGGCGAAGAAGCAGAGTGGCTTCGTCATTTTTTAGAAGATATTCCAATGTGGGGGAAACCTGTGCCACCTATATGTATCTATTGTGATAGTCAATCTGCTATAGGAAGAGCACAAAGTAACTTGTATAATGGTAAGTCTCGACATATACGTCGGAGGCATAATACCATAAAACAATTGCTCTCTAGTGGAATAATTTCCATTGAGTATGTTCGGTCAAAAGAAAATATTGCGGATCCGCTTACAAAGGGTTTGACCAAAGAACAAGTGAGCAATTCATCGAGGGGAATGGGCTTGAAGCCTATACATTAAGAATCACCATAATGGAAACCCAACCTAGTTGACTGGAGATCCCAAGATCTAGGTTCAAAAGGGACAACCGAATTGTGGGGGATTCAAGGGGAATCACTATGGAGATAAAATCTCGTTCCCATTCCTATGATGAGATAGTGATGCCTGCTGAATGAATCAGGATAAGCTTTGCTTTTAATGGTTCTCATAGCTTGACTTAGTTCAAGTGGGGTATTGCAGGATGCTCCTAATGAGAATCACCTATATGAGTGGGAAGGGGCCACTTCTATGAGGATTTTAAGGCTAAATCTTCTAGAGCACTCATGAAAACCAGGTTTGTTCGGGGCCAAAATGAACAAAGTCATGAGAACCACAGTGTGTCTGAGAAGTGATTGTGTGACTTCTATTGTCTTGGTTTACACAAACGGCTGAACAGTTCAAGACATCACGTTCACTGATTAGCCAGTAAACCCGATAGTCTTCACAAGGGAAAGTTCAAAGCCGAAAGCTACCTCTCCCCCATGCATGATCTTCTCAATATTTGCTTTCACAAGTTTTTTGCATAGTTTTTTCGTACGTTATCCAGCCAATTCTCATTCATGTGGGGGATTGTTAGAAGTGGGTAAACTAACCCATGTTTAAAACCCACTTACTATGAGATGAATGAGTGAATTGGGTGAAGGATGAATAGTCCCACATCCACACCAAGGATGGGTTGTGGATGGTATATAAGGTCCAAGGTTGGCCTTATAAGTTAGGCCCAAGGGCCACCCCACTTTTATGGGGGAGAGAGATGTTGGACCCATGCACCTAGGTGGGCTAACCCACACGCGTGCGCGCGCGCCGCCGTCCGTCCGTCCGTCCGGCCGGCTCGGCTCGGTTCGGTTCGGTTCGCACGCGCGGCCGGCCGGGCCGGGTCGGGTTGGGTTGGGTTGGGTCAACAAGAAAATATTATTTTGGGACAAATTTATTGGTTTGGTTTTCTATTCATTTTTGGTTCAACCAAAACGGGCTTTAACGGGAAACGGTGTGGTTTCAACGGGTTTTAACGGGATTTCTATAAAAGCTTGGAAAACGGGTTTTTCTGAACGGAATTTTTCCTGCATCTTCTTCTTCCTCCTCTTCTCATTCTGTGAAAGCATTGCATACTTGTGGTTTGCTGCGCGTATTGTTTGGAGTGCTCCTACAATACGTGGTTGATCGTCTTATCCTGGGAGGCAGACGCCCAAGAGTCCTAAGCACCGTAGGGAGGGCGAATTCTGTCTTAAGGACAAAGTGTTTCGCTTGATTCGATCATAAACTCTTCTACAGTTTTATCATCTTTGCAAAGGTACACAGATATTTTCCTTAATACAGTAGCAGTAAAGTAATATTAATAACATTGTCTACTAGCACTGCACCCCCAATCTCAGCTAGTAGCCAGCAATCTCAGCTAGTAGCCAGCTACTAGCATATGGAGACTGGAGAGGCATCATACCATGCAACCAAACCACATGATTCCATATCTATCAGCTCTTCTATGATCCAATCTGATCTCAGCATCACGTGAACAACATCCAGACTCCAGACCCTCAGCCCTTTCCTCCTCCTCTCTGACACTGAAGGCCGCTGTAATATGTGATGATACTAGCCGTTATAAAAATCCCTTTCATTTAAAAACTCCATTATTCCCTAGCTCTCCTCTGTCTCACTCTTGGCCTCCCCGCTACCCCCCTTTGTACTGTATAGGGGGCAGAGCCATTATGTACAGAGTACTAAGAAGTAGTGACCGAGTTGAGGACTCTATGCTTTCACCCCCTTCCCAATGCTTTGCTGTATTGAGATGTCTGCCATTAGCAGCAATGCTTAGCTACTTACTCCTTTTTATACCATTTTTTGGGCTATTCTAATGCTAAAAACGGCTCTCAGATCCGTCCACCATTTACTGAGCTTGTTTTTCAGCTCCAACCAACCCAGATCTTAATTATTCTACCAATCTGTTCTTCTAGTCTCAAACATCCATGACTTCCTGTCTCTGCCTTGTGCTGGTGGTCTTATCCTCTTAGGCCATCCCGTGTTTAGATAATTTTTGTTTTGCTTGTAACTTGTAAGTGCTCTCTGTGATTTGGCTGGCTGATCCCATGGTTTTGTGAGCTGCTGTCAGGGGTGAGTTCCCTCTGGCTGAATTCTCAACTCTGTTTCTAAGCAATGTTCTTAGATTTTTCTTCTTTATCTGTATCTAGATTGAATGGAGGGGTAAGAGCATGTTGCCGACACGTTGAAAAAATGCGCTACTTAATTATGATTACGATAGAAATGAGCCAACTGGATGAGATTCACTTATTCGAAGTGGCATGAAATTTGTTAGATATCTCACTTGTAAGAAATATCTGAAGTCCTAATGCTTCTTGTTGATCTTCTTGGCAGCATTTCATGCAAGAGATTGAGCTGCAGTTCCATTTCAGTCAGCTGCTAGCTACTTTACATTCCCAAAAGTGACAGCTCACTCTCTTCTTCTGTCAGATACAAATCCAAGAACGAACTAGTATGAGGAGCATAGAAGACAAGGGCTGCTACAACTATGGCAGTGGCTCTGTATCTGACAATCCAAGCGCAAACCAGACCGGAATCGAAGTCGTTAACAAAGGAGGCGGAAACAGAGCTTCCCACCAGCAACGAAAGGTTTTGAGCTCACTCGCCAAGCCCACTCCGTCCAAATGGGACGACGCTCAAAAATGGCTCGCCGGACTCTCCAGAGGCGGAGGAGCGGACCACGGCCATGGCAAGACCAACAAGCCCCGCAATTCAAATGCGGAGGACAGGAGGCTCATAACGGCTAATTCACAAAAGGGGAGAGATTCCTGTGCTAGTATTGAGGAAGGGCTGAATGCCATGGATATTCCGAGCCAAGAAGAAGGGGATACGAAGAAGATAGACTGTAGCGAGTCATTTTGGCGGATTAATAAGCCGGCGGAGGACGCGTTGCCGGCGTTGAGATCAGTATGTGTGAGAGACATGGGAACAGAGATGACTCCAATAGCGAGCCTGGAGCCGTCGAGAACGGCTACTCCGATAAGAGCCATTAGTCCTTCGTTGAGGAGTCCGATAACTTCCAGATCATCTACTCCGGGCAGGGCTCGCCAGGGGGGGCAAATGGGCGGTGAGAGTTACCAAATGGGTCTGAGCTCAGCCGATGGAAGAAGCGAGGCTATGGCCATTGGTATGGCGATTGGAATGGCGAATGGAGCCGGGTGGCCGAGCAGAGAGTGCAAAGATTCAGGTGGGTGTAAGGGACATGAAAATTGCAGGGCGGAGACAGAGAGGAAAGCTAGCTCTTTGGAGAGCCGAGCTGTGGCTTGGGATGAAGCTGAACGTGCAAAGTACCTGGCCAGGTAATTCACTATGCATAATCATAACCATAATCATAATCAAGTAGCGCCTTTTTTTAACAGTTTGGGGTCGGCAACATGAATCTTGCGCCTCCATTCTAGCCTGTTTTGTGTCAATTCTTTGGTAAGGTAATTCACTAAGCATTGACTAAACAATAAAGATTTTTGTTTCAAGCTGTTTTCTGCACAAGTGTGAAACACTGGAGAATTAGTGTAATCCTTGAAACTGTAGGAGTTAAGTTTGGAGTCAAAAGTTCTTAGTGTCCTGGAAGATCAGATGGACCAATCTTAAAACTAGAGATTTGTCATCTCCTAAAAGTAGGTTTGGTTATTATTTTGAATCAATTTACTGAAGAGTAAAGAGGAGAGATTTATACATTTTGAGCATAAGCTGGTACTTTTTCATTTTTGCTGAACAGATACAAGAGGGAAGAAGTGAAGATACAGGCATGGGAGGGTCACCAGAAGAGAAAGGCCGAAATGGAAATGAGGAGAATGGAGGTACTTCGTCATTGAGCAATTTAATTATGTTATACAGAAAGTTGATATTTTCAGGATTCATCTAAGTAGGATTCGTATCTAGTTCTGGAGGAAAACCGAAAGTAGTAGTTCAGTTAACGTACATTGCAGGATTGGTTATATATTTTGTTTCAATTGAGAAAGCTTTTGTGGTATGGGGATTTTAGTCACATTGGAAAATGAACTGGTGTCAGCTCAAAGAAGACCATTTAATAGATGCTTGCTAAAAATAGATCGCACTGAAACAAGAGCTTCACCATAAGGCAGGACAAGATGTAGTTGGCCTCTAATTAACGGGGGAGATTAAGTACCTCAACAAATAATAGACGCAATGTCATAGTATTCAGCATTATTCTTACATTTCATTCAATTATAATTTGGGTAGCAAATGGCAGAACATTTATTCCTAGCCCAATTAAAGTCGAGGTATCAATCAAACCAAGAAACAAAAAACATTAAAGGAGGCTTGAGTGACCTATTTTGTCACTGTCCAGGCCTAAGTATTGCTAGCAGCCTTTTATTGCTGTAATTTGGTGTAGCAAATTCTCTTGTCTGTACAATCTTTTGTCCAAAGTTCATCACAACAAAGGCATCGTTGCGCAGGTGAAGGCCGAAAGAATGAAAGCTCGGGCGCAGGAAAAGCTGGCGAACAAGCTAGCGGCCACACGAAGAATAGCAGAAGAGAAGAGAGCAAATGCAGAGGCCAAACTGAACGATCAAGCAGCCAAGACATCGGAAAGAGCTGACTACATTAGGAGGACCGGTCACTTGCCATCTTCTTCTTTCTCATTATTCAAGTTACCTTCCATCTGCTGGTAGTTCAGCCCAACTGTGCACTAATCAAAGCATATCTTGTACCAATGTGATGGTCTTTAATTGCTTTGCGCTGTTTGATATGTAATTTACCATTGACGGATGCATTTCATTACGTTGTATTTTTCTCTCCTTTTGGTACTTAGTAACTCAAAATACTTGGCAAAAAGTTGATCTTCCGATGCACATTTGAGCCATGGTGCATTGCAAATCCTCAAATATTACATGTGCCGTTCTATCGAAATTGTGCTACGCCAAGGCGCGTGTGCGCAGTGCATAGATTAATGGGTGGAGAGGTAAAACGTGACCAGATTAATTGAGGTTGGAATCAATGAAGGGATAGCTTGGTACATGTATTGGGTCACTGCATTGAAAGAGGTCACTTCACTTGTGGTGTATGTCATTCAACATTCACCAAGTAGTTGGTTGGTAGACATTGCAGGGGCCAGGGTCCATGGGACATCAAATAATTCAGTCCATTTTATTACTGTGTTTACTGCTTTGAATGCCAGTGGAACCGCAGACAGAGGGTGGTAGCTGGCAGCTCTGTTGTTGCAGCCCATGGAGGTGGATCCCACCGCCATGGGACAAGGATCTGAGTCAAAGAGGACCCCGCCTTGCAATGGTAAATGTCACATAACATATAGAAAAACCTTCAAACAGGGTGGTGAAATGGGCTTACCAATTTAACTACAGTGTTGGTTGTATCTCCAAGATCACATGCCCCCATAAAGCGGTCTTGAGTTCAAGTTGGCCAAGGGCACTTCTATCCCGATAGAGATGGACTTTTTTTTATAGTGACCATACAAATGGACTTGAGTTGTGATGTATGCCATTGGAGTAGGTCATTGTTGCCAAAATTATCAAAGTTCACCATTCCAAACCATAATTCTGATTTCGGCCTACTAAAGTATGTTGGAATGCACAATAGCAGGCCAAAACCTGAAATTTAGGGTGCGTTTATCAGGCAACTATCCGGTTGAAAATCTCTCATCAGCCCGAAAAAGTGTTTGCTTGGTGAAATTGGACAAATCTGGAGGAGCTGACGAGGAATTTTCACGTTTCACCTTTAATTATTAACTATCATGCTTGAAATACTGATGCTCAATGAAGTGAGCATCAATGTGATGAGAATCTTTACCCTATTTTTAGCATTTACTTTCATCAACTCTTTAACTGAGGTGATTAATTTTTGAACTGACGAGAATCGTCACCTTTCACATTTTATCATCCAAACGCACTTGTTTTTTTGCCAAAAAGTTGAAGTTTATGAACTTTGCTTACATTCACGTGAACCGTCTTAAAGAAAAAACGTATGAACTGGTCGCCTGGGCAAGCGACTGCCCCAGGCTTTAGGTAGGGCCCACAAATCTAATTGGTTCTAATTTGTGGGCCACACCACGCAACTGCCTGCGCAACCGATGCATAACTTTACTCTAGGATAAAACAATCGTGCGCATTGGTGTGAGAATATGGTGCTTTATGAGGAGAATTAATCAGCCGGTGTATCTCCCTTTTCTGTGATTGATCATCGTCAGTTGATAGTGTATAGGGATGCCACCGGGGCGGGTTTGGGTCGGTTCTTGGCAAACCCGGCCCCGGAACCGTTGTAATTCTTCAAACCCGGAACCACCCGAGACCCACTACGGGTCTAATTTTTTGACCCAGAATCGCCCCGGTACCAAACCCGGAACCGCCCCGCCCCGCCCCGACACCAAATCAAATTTTTTTAATCTATTTTTATTCTTTTTCAAACTTGTATATTAAACTTTGATTATTTTGACTATTTTTCACTCTTTCAAGCTACAAAAGGGCACTAAAAGAAAAAAAAAATGAAAAGAAGAGAGACCTAACTTGAGTTGAGTACTTATATATCGGGTCGGGTCGGGTTTTAATATAATACCCAAACCCGCCCCGACCCGGTGCATCGGTTCCTCTTTCAAACCCGGAACCGGAACCGGTACTGTATAACGTTTCCCAGAACCGGCCCCAATAAGGCCGGGTCCGGTCGGGTCGGGTAAAAACCCGGCCCCGGTGGCATCCCTAATGGTGTAGGCATATGCTTGCATACACTGTGCACTCATGGGGTGCACTATCAATCTTGGGGTGATAGAATGCGGCTAAAACTACAATTCATCAACTAATTATACCTAAGGGTGTTAAAGCTGACTCGAAAACTTGACTCGTGTTCGACTTGAACTTAAAGTTGGTCAAGCCAAGCTCAATCAAACCTCAACTCGACTTGAAGCTTGAGAAAAAACTAAAAATTACTATTGATATAAATCTTTATATATTCTTGTATTTAGCACTCTATGTATGAATTTTATGTCAATCAAATCTCATGTTTTATTATATCTTATATCACATTTTATATTTTTCATATACAAGTACCTCAGACTTTGTGTTTAAAATAGTTAGGTAATGTGTCTCATGAGAACTAAGATTTTTTATTAACATCTATAGATTCAAACTAATTAGATTACATATATAACATTCTCTTCTTCCGGTATTCATATTCCGAAAGGTGGACATAAAAACCAAAATCAACTAAACCAAGCTAGCTCATGAACTAAACCAATTAGACTCCATTAAGCTCGAGCTCGGCCATAACTCGAAATTAAAATTTCAAACTCAAGCTAAAACATTCTAAAAGTTCGGCTCATCAGGACCCCTGATTACACCTCCTTCAAAAAGCTACTTCCCCTGCACCATGTAGGTTAGGTTACCCTGCCCTTCTAGTCGCGCGTAAGAGCACCCCTAAGCATAAAACAAAGAGAAATAATGCAACATATGATCAACAGCGTCGGATCACGAGTCCCATTGTACCCAAGAGTTTCTCCTCCTGCGCATGCCACAGCCACCGACGCGGAAGGAAACCAACAGCGGCCAAAACCGCGACCGCACGCCAATCCGACAATACGCCCATCTTTTCACCGTCTTCCTCTTCCCAGTCAAATCAAACCGGCACCAGAACCCCTCCTTACTTCACACTCACTTCTTCTTCTTCTTCTTCCTCTATTTGTCTGCGCCGGATCCCGCTGCGAGGCGTCGATGGTGTTGTTCGGGTTTTTTGGGTGAGGGGAGGCAAGAAACGATAATGGCGAGGACGGGCGGGAAGCACGCTTCGCTGAAGCTGGTCATTCTCGTGTCCTGCGTAGGACTGCTTGGTGCGGCCCTCATTGCAGATTTTCTATGGGCTTCTTCTTCCTCAGCTTACCTCTCCGTCGTTTCTAACTGGTCGGCTGCCGAATCCGGCCATCGTGTTATACCTAAAGTCGAAAAGGTGAGTCTTTCTAGATCCAGCCTGCCCGCCAAATCCGAGTTTTATTATGTCGTGCTTCAGTTCCCTCTTGGACATGGAATTTGTCAAGCTTAGTTTCTACTGCCATGGTTATTTGTCTCAAATTGGGTGTGGAAATTGGGTGGCTAGGTTGTGGCTTAGATTCTGAGTATTCTCTGGCGAAATTGGACACTGGTTTACCTCGAAGAGGCTTAATATTTGGTAATTAAAGTGATTCAAATACTCTTGTGCGAATGCTGATGTAAAAATTTATATAATGTGAACTACATTTAGTTGTTAGGACGATTTATGTTTATATTTTTCTCAAAGCAAATTAATTATCGAGTTATGGGATAAGATGAAAGATACAACTTATTGGCCTTTGTTACTTCAATTGTACACATTGAAAACTTGTTTATTGTAACAGTTTGCCTTCCGTAAGTCGGAATGGGATTACCTGAAGTTGCTATTTGATATATGCTGTTTGTCTGTATGCATATGTTTCAGTGTACTTTATTTTTAGCATTTTCAGTAGCAGATCAAGTTGTGCTGATTACTAACTTGGCAAAAAAATGTGCTCAGTTGCAAAAGGAAAACACCTAAGAAGCTTTTCTCTTTTTTTGTTAGCCTGAAAAATTATGGATTCTGCTCGAAAAGATTCAGATAAGGAACTGACATTTGTTTTTTTACATGTAGAAAGAAGTGTCTAAGGATAAGAAAAATATAAAGTCAGGAGGACCTAATGCAACTTTTACAGATATACCAGCACCAATATTAGAATGGCAGGAGATGGCATCTTCACCTGTACCTCGCCTAGATGGGGCAGCAATACAGATCAAGAATCTTCTTTATGTGTTTGCAGGATATGGCACTATTGACTATGTGAGAACCTTTCACAGGCATAGGTTTGATTTTAGAGATGAAATACCAGCTTGATATTTCAGGTTTTATGTTTATTCAATATGAAAGCCTAGCATAATTTGATCTGCTTTGTGGAGATAAAGCAACTGTGATCAACCATGGTTATTCTCAAAGTAAACGTGATATTCAGTTTCTTTCGTAATATATGAGAAAGAAACTGGAGTTAAGAAACAAAGAATTATTTTGTTAAGAAACTAAGAATACAATATCAAATGGTTTTGAGATTGATTTCATAGGAGGGTCGATTTGACCCAATAAACAATTGATGTAATTTTCAGAATATACTACTTTGTTTATGTTTAATGATAAAATTTCCTCTCATTTTTCATAGTTTCCATCTTTCAGGTGCATTCCCATGTTGACATATATAACTTTACGGATAATACATGGGGTGGAAGGTTTGATATGCCTAAAGAGATGGCACATTCTCACTTAGGCATGGTAACAGATGGAAGATACATTTATGTTGTCACAGGACAGTATGGTCCTCAGTGTAGAGGGCCTACATCTCGCAGCTTTATCTTGGACACGGAAAGAAAACAGTGGAGCGACCTACCCTCGTTGCCTGCCCCTAGGTATAGACCACAGTTATTTTCATCCCTTAGGGCTTGCCTCTAGATTTGCATTTGATCATCATTGCCTGAGCCTATGCATATGTATTATTCAGCTACATTTGTTAGTTTAATTTGTAAACCTTGGAAGTGCATAAGTGGTAACGGTTTCTGACCAAATAACTTTATTTCTTTTGGGGATATAGGATTTATATCTGCTCACATTAGTGTTATTTTGGGGTAGATGTTTGTGTTGGATAATATATAAATATTTGGAAATTGTTACATGTCGCAGATATGCTCCTGCAACTCAATTGTGGAGAGGTAGACTACACGTGATGGGGGGGAGCAAAGAAGATCGCCATGAAACCGGCTTGGAACATTGGAGTATTGCAGTTAAGGATGGCAAAGTATTGGAAAAGAACTGGCGATCTGAAGTACCAATACCTCGTGGTGGACCTCACAGGTTTGTTGGTTCTTCTCATAAACATTAATTACAAATTGGTCTGCATTAGCTTAATGCCAATGGTCAGATGGTATTCAAACTGAAGACAATGTATTGGCACCTCATGTTTGGCTCATTCAATTTGTATCATTTTAGAAAATTTGGTAATTTAGGTCGCTCCTTATCTTTTCACAGACTCGACTTGACCTATTTAATGTTATCTCTTGTATTTTATATTGAAGGATTAAGCCTCTTCAAATGCATTAAATCTTTAAGTAAACAAAGAGGAAAATGCTAAGTTGTGAGGTCTTTATTCAGTAATGTTGACTTACATAATTCAACATGAAGAAAGTAAAACCAAAGATGGAAACAAAAGATGAACTAAAAGGAGCACAATATGTTGCGAGTAAAAGAGAAAAGCTTCCGTAAGTGGAACCTGTCCTGATTTTCTTAAGCTGCTGACAGGGCCTGCGTGGTTGTTGATGACCGTCTCTATGCTATTGGTGGTCAAGAGGGTGATTTTATGGCCAAACCCGGATCACCTATTTTTAAATGCTCTCGGAGGCATGAGGTCTGCTTGCCTGCTTACTTGTTTTGTATCTGAAATTCCATAACATGAGATTGATAGTCTTTCTCCATTCGACTCTTGGGTTCCCTATCTGCCTTGCACCTATATCACTTATGTGATATACTGTTTCAGGTTGTGTACAATGATGTGTACATGCTGGACCATGAGATGCAGTGGAAAAAAATGCCTCCCCTGCCAAAACCCGTTTCTCATATAGAGTTTGCCTGGGTTATTGTTAACAATTCCATTATCATTGTGGGTGGCACGACTGACAAGCATCCTGTTACAAAGAAGATGATTTTGATTGGAGAAATATTCCGCTTTCAGCTAGATACATTGGTATGGATCCATTCGATCACACAATATTCACTCTTTTCATTTTGTGACAAAGGCTCCCTTTATTTTGAGTTGATGTGATATACGTGCACTGAACATCCAATCAGTAGGCAGAGCACATAAATCGGTGGCATTTAAAGAAACTTCTTTGTTTAACAAAGAATAGCAAGCGTTTATCATTCTGTGGCGTGATGCACTTTCATTGCATATCATTTTTTCACTGACTGGGAATTATCTGCATGCACAGGAATGGTCTGTTATTGGAAAAATGCCTTTTCGTATCAAGACAACGCTGGTTGGTTTTTGGGATGGATATTTGTACTTCACATCTGGGCAGCGTGACAGGGGTCCAGATGATCCGTCACCAAAAAAAGTCGTTGGGAGTACGTGGAGAACTAAGTTAAAATTTTGATGTGTATCATTCTATTTTTTGTTTGAATTATTTTTGCCAATTTAGCTGGCACCATTTTTACTGTATAATATGTGAGTGTTTGCACAACGATCAGTTTCTTTTTTGGCTTCACTGATCTAACCTTGGATTACTACTGGTGTATTGTTGTTAGAAGTTGTAAAATGCTGGAAATAGCTATAATTGCATTTTTTTTTCCTTTTTGCTGCATTTACACGAATCTTTGATAGAGAAATGCTACATATGCAGCTGATCACTCGCTGCTTGTTCGCTGTCAGTGTCGTTTTTTCTGATTGTTAATTCTTATTAGTCTTCACTCTCTAGGCTAAGATGTCAATGCTTCTCATTAGAAAATTTCAATCGTCTCTTTTGGCAACACAATTTTCCATTCCCAGGTATAAATAATGAAAATGGGCCATACAACGAGTGTTCTACCCTGATTGAGGTTAATTATTCATGCAATAAGCGGCCCAACATTACCACTACGACCAATTTACGCAGTGTATTGTTCATGGTTCCTTATACCCTGGGGCCTCGGCACAATCAGTTCTAGCGGAAATTTGGGATTTGAGGCAGTGTTCATAAAGGTCGTCCCGTTATTCACCTTGTGAAATCCTAGCATATGACAACGCAACAGCTTTATTTTGTTCTTACAAAGTTTTTATCGGAGAGGGGACTCGGTGTCAAGTCTAAGTAATTTATACACTGCATGGTAGTACATTATCATGGCATCCCTTCTGTGTCGTGTGAGATACAGATACATATGAAATCGAATCAACCAAAGGCATTATGACATAGAGCATGAATTTCCAGTAGCCCAGTGCAACTACGTTCAGAAATGAGGGCACACTTGCGGTTGCATATATAGTTTTTGTGGTCTATTGTTATAATTGACAGCAATATACATAACTTAGTAAAACGTCATAGAAATTGCATAAATTGCAAATGGTTAGGCCTAGGAATTAGGATTTTGTAATGGACACTTGTGACATCATTGATAAACTAGGAAGAATCGTCATTTTCTTTTATACTCTCTGTCCTGTTTTCATGCTCCATCAGGGGACTCCTGTTTTAGATGCTCCACATGTCAATTTAAGTGGATTTAGAATCCCGTTTTCTCCCATTAGTTTGGGGTTTCACCATCCAAACAAAAAAAATCAACATCTAAAACAGGACGTGAGTTTTTTTAAGCTCACAGAAGGATCAGTTAGATCCAGTTACACAGTTCCAGATTCAGGATGATAGAGCTATTATATGAGAAAATTACCAAAGAGAAGACCCTTCTTTTCATCTCTGACAACCACACTAATGGACCAGATTGGCATGTTTTTGGAGGTGAAAGAAATTGACCATCACATTTATAGCTCAAACTATGGTCTATCCATGAAGCATAGCCCAGACGAGCTAATTAATTTTTCAGAAGGAAAAAGACAACTTTGTACATGGGCAATTTTAGTGTTCGTGTACAATTGACATTTGAAATGATCTGATTTTTTACATGAAAATATACCAGTTATCATCACCGCCAGTGCTCGACAGAAGTCAATCAATATGCACAAACAATATACTCCACCTGATTAAGGGAGATATTGTCTAAAGAAGGTCCAACACGTAGTAGTCTACAGCTGCATTTTACCTACAATACATTCCACCTGATTAAGGGAGATATTGAAGCATACTCATGTATCTAAAAAAAGGTCCAGCAGCTGCATTTTACCTACAATAGTAGTGGTGGGGGGGGGTGCAGGGAGATATTTATAGCTCAAGCTATGGTCTATCCATGAAGCATTGCCCAGACGAGCTAATTAATTTTTTAGAAGGAAAAAGACAACTTTGTACATGGGCAATTTTAGTGTGTGTGTACAATTGACATTTGAATGATCTGATTTTTTACATGAAAATATACCAGTTATCATCACCACCAGTGCTCGACAGATGTCAATCAATATGCACAAACAATATACTCCACCTGATTAAGGGAGATATTGTCTAAAGAAGGTCCAACACGTAGTCTCCAGCTGCATTTTACCTACAATACATTCCACCTGATTAGGGAGATATTGAAGCATACTCATGTATCTAAAACAAGGTCCAACAGCTGCATTTTACCTACAATGGTAGTGGTGGGGGTGGGGACATTGCACGAAATGAAGAGCAAAACATTATATACATTCTACCAAATTTCTAATCTTTACTGTACAACAGATATTTGTGTGAAGACTCCATTGTAATAATATAATCAAGCATTTTCTGACGTAACTAATAATCCAGAGCATCTAAACAGAACTTCATTCATAATTTTTATGTTCTTAAATTACCAAAACACATTTCCGTAAATGAATCAAAATTCGTGGAACAAACATAACATGCCACGCAAGGATCTACTGTATACCATGACCAGACACACACCTCATCCTGACTACCTAGGGTGGTGAACATTTTTTCCAAACATAAAACTACAGAATAATTATAACATGACAAAAAAAGAGTTCTAGGAGAAACAAACGATAATATGGTACTGTCACAGGGTCATGTAGCTTACGCCAAAAATATGGTCTGAATCTGCATTCTACAATATGATGTAAGTATCATGCAGCTTACGCCAAAAAAATAAAGTAGCATGCAGCTTACCTCATTCCAACTACCTGTTATAGATTGCCAACATAGGTATGACAGCTCGTTTACATTCGGTGCATCCTCACATGAAAAATTGCTAGTCAACTATTTCAAAAGGTTGCAAATGTCATTCACGAACACATATTTCAATATTGCGAAACAGTCAAAGCCGAGAGTTGTAAACAAAAGGAACCTTTTTATCTCAAGAGAGGGGCATAAGGTGCAGGACAGGGGGAGACAGAGTGATCAGGCAACTGATTTATCAATTCATTCGTTGCTTGGTAACATGCATCCAAAATCTTTTTTTCCAATCTTATAAGTTGGGTTGCAACCCTTTTCTTGGGATCCAAGTTCCCATCTGACAACTGTTTGATGAAAAAAACAATTCAAAGACACGACCAAGTTAGACACACAGAGGGGGAGGAGGGCTTCTTGAGTGTTACCAAAGCTTCATCTTCACTCAAAGATGTCGGATATCGAGCCAGTCGAGCCTTGAAGTACTCAAAGAGTTGATCCAGAACTGCTCGCTCCATGCATGGGCTCACCTATTAAGCATTTTGCAAGGGTCAATTATTATAGTAAATATAAACACTACGATTAAATTGCCGATAATGTCATCATTTAGAAGAAATAATTGTAAAATGATTAACTATTTCTATCTCCGGCTGCCATTAACCAGTAATGGAATACTTTTAGTTGCCAACCCGAAACAAAAGCTAACAGTATCACTAACAGGGCATATGGGGCCTTGAGAAGATATGACGGATTGCATCTCAGATGGATCTGAAACATAGCCTAATCGTAGATAAGGAAGCATTTCCATGATAGCTTCTTTCTCTTTTCCTACATGGACCTGCAAAATGAAAATAAATTAAAAGATGATAAATAATCCAAAATTTTGAAGGAACAAAACATATTAGAAGTTCTGTTCCTATACCTGGAAAACTTGGATAGTTAATTTCCCATTTCTTTGAGCAACCATTCTCTTGTCCTGGTACTGCGGATCCTCAGTGTTCAGACAAGCCTAGAACAAAAACCGATATGGTAATATAAAGAGGGATAAAAATGCATCATATAGATGCAAAAAGCCACAGGTATCCACCACCAGATACGAGAAACACAAATCACCTTGACAAGAATGCGGTCATAAGGATTATCTTCATCCACAAAACCATAGTTGAGCAGCAACCTTGAATTTGGTTGTGGTCCACACCTAGACAATATTTAACTTTCAACATGAGCGTGAATGCATAAAGGTAAATAATATAGATACTTAGTACATTGCAGAAATTGAGCACAGAATAAGAAAGAACATTAACTTAAAGCTTATTCGAGAAAAAAAGTAAATACCAGACAACAATTGGCTTGCCAGATTTATATGGACGATCAACCACCAGCTCAACTGCACCTTCTGTAGCAGTCAGCATTGCCCTACAATTGCTTTTGTATGCCAGTAGTGGGGGGCCTAGAGGAACCAAAGCAAACCTTCGAGCCAGTGCGACTTTCTGGTATCATACAAACCGCATAAATGTCAGAGAAGTTACTTTCAAAGAGCGTGTCAATATATCCACATTTGTTGTCTTTGGATTTCGCTTAAAATAAGATGAGAAAACAAGACAAGATATAGTGGAATCTCAGAACTGCACATTCACCCTAAAATAGTGAACATGTAGGGTTCAGCTGACTGCCAAAAGTTAAGTGACTGCTTTTGTGCATGAACAACTGAAAGTTACAAATTACAAAGCTACCAATGTCCAAGTACCAGAGATGCTCACTGAATCTGAAGATCCTTCACACATTCAAAATTATTTGCAAATAAGCATCACAATCAAAATACCACATGTTAAAGTGCATCCAATAGCTTTTTGTCATAATAATGATGAGGGGTTCTTTCAAAGAAATGCATGGGTAGAGACTCGATACCACATAATTACCTGCAAATGAACCACACAAGATTGAACTGCTACAAATGCCTGTTTAAAAATCTCAAAGGTGAAAGCCTCTGTAGGTATGTCATAAGGATATTGCTGCAATGATGAAAACAAAACGTCAGGAAATAACAGTCATAATCATAATCAAATAGCGCCCTTTCCCGTCGGCGACACGGATCTTACTCCTCCATTCAAGCCTGTTAACAGTCAGGAAATAACAGTCCTTTTAACAAAAAGGTAGAGTTCAAAGGAATGTTTTAAAGATTGATCCAGTTACTAATTTTTTGTGGCTAGGTTGGATTCAGCAGGTTCAACCAGCGATATCTATTTGAGGATGACATTATCCCCTTCTTCTTCTTCATTATCTTCCATACCCCACCACTCTCCTCCTCCACTGCCGCTATTGCCTCCTTCTTCCCCTCTCTTTTATTACTTGACCCAGTCAACCTATCATGGCCAGGTCACCCATCCAACCTGACAGGTGGTTTCGACTGGAAGGGACTTAACATTTCAGCTACCTGGATGAGCTGACCCCAAAAGGATCTCGGTCCGGTTAGACCCACCAGGTTGATTCAGAATTTGAAAATCAAGGAGAGCATATTTCACACTAGAATGTGGTTATCATCCACTCAAAAAATTAATAGCACTGAAAAAACTAACCTGAAACAAAGAGCCTGCCATAAACCAAACAGTGTCCAGCTCATTGTACTCTCTCTTAATGCCTTCGGCCCTTTCATTAACTTCGGCCTATGTAGCAAAACATGAGAAACTACTTCAAATGAATATAAATAGACTGAATCCAAGTGAAGAAACTGACACTTTTGAAGAAGTTACATTAGAGATGCAAAAACTACCTTCGTAGGGCTTCCAGTTAAATAGGCAAGTTCTTCTTCCGACCATAGAAGTGGGGATTCAACAGCCAGCTGCCCTCTCCCTCGCTGCCGATCAAGTTCCCTGATGAAAGGATACCAGACAGACTTCTTTCCTTGCTTCTTTTCATACATGAGATACAATGCCAAGCAGGCCAATTCTGACAGCTTATTTGTTGTCAGAAGCTCAGCTGTAGCAAAAACCATGAATGAAGTGAACCTCTTTGCGAACATTCTGATGATACATGATACACGGAGATAATACTAGCAAAATTGATGTACAAGCAGGGCACTTTTGAACTCATTATGAGATCGAGATAGTCATATTAAATTTTACTTGTTCACGGGAATTTGTAGTGTCTATTTATATATATATATATATATTGCAAGTAACTGGTTATGTGCTGGTCTACCCCAAATGGACTGACTGCTCAGCAGTTGCCGTTTCCTTTTTATCTCACAATTATTGGGATAGGCTGCCCTACTTTAAGACATCTAGATGATGATTGTTTGTTTAGTGCTCCAAAATGATTTTGGAAAAACCAAATGTATCTATTAAGGTTGGACGGAGGGAGTATAATATATCAGTCCATAAGAGATACCAGTAATTAAACTACATAATCAATATATCACCTTCTCAATTGGGCCATTTTAGTGCTAAAAAGTGTATCTAAATGATATAGCAAGTATTGAAGTGAATGAATCCGACGTGAAGAGTTATTAAACAAGTGTCATACCCAAGTAGGCTATAGAATCAATTCACATCTTGTAAACAAGAGAATAGTATTTCAAGAACATATTTACCAGCAACAAGTGCTCAGAAACAAAATCAAGAGACGGAGAGGATAATGTACCAATGGTTTCACTCCCCAGTACTTTGTCTAACGTCACGACCAGCAAATTCGGCACCGAGAATGCCACATCTCCCGCCTACACCAAACCCTATAACAGAAAATCAGATGAACTCAAAACTCCATAAACATCCACAGAAAACAAGTACACCACCTTGAGATCTTCGCTCGCCGCAACATAGCGAATGGAGCAATGCTTGTGGTCGTGCGCCGGCCTCTCTCGGAGCTTCACCTTGCAAGGGGGGAGCCCTTTGCTGTGCATCCAAGACTTCAAATCCCCGACCTCGTCCAGCGCCCGAGCGTGCTTCGAGCTGCTCCCCTCCTTCCTCGACGACCCGGCGACCAACATCGTCTCCGCGCGGCAGCCCAAGTACGTGATCCGCCGGCGAAATGTGCGGGCGGAGGAGAAGCTTCCGGAGCGGCGGGAGCGGGGTCTGGAGAAGACGGGGAGGGAAGAACGGAGGGCGGGGCTGGTGCTCGAACAGACCACGTCCATGGCCAAGGCTCGCGAGAGTTGTTGAATTAGGGCTTGGAATTGGTTGAGGATAGTTTTTGAAGTGAGAGTTGGGAGAGACGGAGATGAAGCTGCCAAGCAATGGAGATTTTTTGGCCCTTATTTTCGTGTCAGCTTCTTCTTCTTGTTTTTTTTTTGGTGGTTGGTCAAGCCAAAGCTCAATTCAGCTCGGCTTGAAGTTCAAGAACAACTGGAACCCGTAAGTGTGACAATGTAGTTTACTCGAGTATCTACGTATATTCTCTCCGGTCACTTTTAATTGAGATAATGATCTAAAATACCACACTAAAATTAGATGGTAAATAATGATCGGAGGTTGTTTTTTATTACACTTTGAATAGGAGATTTTATGACCCTAAGTTTCAAGATTCAACTCCTTCCATCGTACACTTTAATTATGACTACTTCCAATTTTTTCTTATAGTAAATACGGATTATATCTTGTAACACCTGACTTGAAGAGTGTAATACCTAACTTGTTGGATAAGCCAGGTGTGCTTCGAGGACTACGAGGTATAGCCCTCAATCCATATATTTAATCCAGGTCCTTTTTTTTCCTGTCTTTCCATCCTCATCTTGTGTTTTTTCTTTTCTTGGCTTCTCTTAGTTTCAAATTGACCTAATTAAACCAGCAGGAAGAGCAGTAAGGAATTGGCCTGGAGTGGCTCGACATCGAGGAGAAGTGACACTGGCGCTTAGCTAGAGCTAGGATATCGTACTAATGTCATCTATTTTGTATTTCTCAGTATTTCTTTGTTACTTTTGCCGGTGGAATAGCGACACCGTAAATAGAAGAAGATGCGGCCGGGGAAGGGAGGTGGCACTTACAGTGCTCCCGCCGCACATGCCGACCGACGGTGCTGCAGCGGAGTAGCGCGACAGAGCAACACGGTGGTATTATTCAGGCCACTGAAAAGAGGGGCTTATGTGGGACTATAGGTGTTTATGTGGAAAATTGACTTCACGTGGCACTCGGGGTTAGATAGCTTGGAGGTGACGACGTCCAGAAAATTTTCATAGTATACTTCAACTTTCTAGTTTGTTCATAACTTTGTAACAAAGTGTGTGCGTCAACTACTTTCTAGTATATTTTGAGTTGGATTACATACTTGCACATCGAAGACTTGCGTCGGCTTAATTGACTTTGTATTTATAATATTATATATATATATGGTTTTGTATATGTAACTATGAACCCCAGTTATCACGGCCTAAATACTTAGTTGATGAATTTATTGTATAGAGGAATAATCCTCTAAAATTTATGTTATTACTCTGATTAAGTAAAGGTTTTAACAATATGGGTTGTGATATATCTCATGAGGATTGGGGCCATTTTTTCACTTCTATAAATTATACTCCCTCTGTTTCAAAATACTATATACATTTGAAAATATTCATTGTTCCAAAATACAATGTATATTTTGCCAAATCATATCTTTCTCTTTCCAAAATTGGAGGAGACTTGGAATGATTGACTTGAACTTGGTTTATAAACGAGCATACGAGTTGAACGGGATATCATGGAGAAGAAGTCGTGTGATTTTGTTGTGGGCTTCATGGTGTAATAAAAATGAGAATTTCTCAGATGGATACAGTATTTTGGAAGGGGCATCTGAATTAATAGTCTGAATAAAAAATTCAAAATCAACGAAAAATACCTCCGGGCCACATACTACAAAAGTAAGCTGGCCCGCAAGCTAGAGTGACTGCATTCGACTCAACTCTCAAGCTCTACCCAATATTGATTCTTATAGGACGACACCCTTTACCTCTTTCTTTTCTTCCCCTCTCTCTCCTCTTGGAGTTGGTATGCTCCAATTGGGGAGATGCTCCATACAAGGATGGAGTGATGCTTAGAGCATGCTCCCCCCCCATTCACATCTCCCATCAGGCTACATACTAGTGGAGAAAATACTCTATTCAGCTTGGTTATATATACATATATATATATATATATATATATGGGAAAAGTTTAAATGAGATCGCTCTCATATTGCTTATATGAGGCCACTTTGAATCGTAGCCATTGGATCTTGATCTGACGGCTACAAATATCCATAATCATCTCACCCACTCCTTGATGTGACACACTCACCTACCCATTGATTTGATATCTACCCTCCGATCGGAATCTAATGGCAATAAAGATTGGCCTCATGCTCCTTATATGAGAACGATCTCATGTAAATTTATCTCTATATAAAGTTTACATGAGATCGTTCTCATATAAGGAGCATGAGGCCAATCTTTATTGCCATTAGATTCCGATCGGAGGGTAGATATCAAATCAATGGGTAGGTGAGTGTGTCACATCAAGGAGTGGGTGAGATGATTATGGATATTTGTAGCCGTCAGATCAAGATCCAATGGCTACGATTCAAAGTGGCCTCATATAAGCAATATGAGAGCGATCTCATTTAAACTTTTCCCATATATATATACATTATTGACAATAAGTTTCATTTTATATGCAACTAGCAAACTGTACCAGTGTAACAAATACTCCCTCCATTGCCCCATGTGCATTGGGCGTGTTGGTCTTAAGCCTCTCATGTAGTCGAGGAGACCTGACATACGGATGATCTAGGACTGTAGTCTGTAGGTGTTGTACGTGTGAGCTTATTATCCTTTGCCTTGGGCAGTTAATAAAAAAATAACTCCATCAATCCCAACTAATAATCAAACTTACAAAAAGAAGAACCGTCCATAGTAATTGTCCTATTTCATGACTTTCTTTCCATAATAATTAATGGATGTAGTAAAAGTTTAGTGATTAATGGATGTAGTAAAAAGTTTAGTGGCCGGGCCTTGGCTCCTGTGCTGACGCGGAAGCGCGCGAGCTGTGTCTCATATTAATGGCACTCAGTCAAGGGAAAAAATTAACATGAGCAACAGCTCACATTCCTTAGGATGAACATTGCTTAATGGCCCGTCGGATTTTGATCGACGGCTCTCGGCGGTGAGGCTCATGCAAACATATGTGAGCTGGTCTCATCTTAACGAGACTTTAAATGATTTAGCTTCCTTAAATATTGCTCCCTCTGTCACAGTCCCTTTTTATATATGCTCCATATTGTCAATTTAAGTGAATTTTGAACCTCTTTTTTCCGGTGTTTTCCCATCTATAATAAAATAATAAAAAGGAAGGATCAACATTTTTTCAGATTGACCTATTAAAACAGGACGGAGAGAGTATTTTTTAATTACGGACCATAATTATAGGACAAAGGGAGGGAGTCAGCAACTCAACGAGTCAAAACCGGCTCCCAAATCCGAACTCGGTACATGTAGGCGAGATCACTCTCGCCCGCGGGGCCTCCTGTCCAAAATTCCCGTTCCAGATCACTCGTTTCCGTCCCCCGCTTCTCCTCCTCCCGCCTCCGTCCTCTTCCGCCTCCGCCGGTAAGCTCTTCTCGGGATTCCCTCTCGTGAACCCAAATCCCTATCCAAACCTTCGAGCTCTGAGTTGCCACTTCTCGGTGGTCCCTAGGGTTTGCTACGTACACATTTATTTCTGGGATTTTCGATTCTGCTTCAGGGAACGGTTCGAATTGGGTCGAGATTGGGAAGATAGAAGGGGTTTGGGAGAGGGGTTTGCCTGTGGAACTGTTGGATGACCGCGGCTGGCGGTGGTGAGCTCGGCTTGGTCTGATTCGTGGGTTTTCGGTGATTTATGATATTTTGAATTGGGGTCTGATTTGGGTCTGGTGCGGGGGAGAAGGATTTTTGGGTTGCGATTTGTGGATTATTTCTGCTGACTTTTACCTTGAATTCGTTTATGTGCTCTCGTAGCTGCTAGGTTTTGATTGCTTTCTTCAATTGGGGTTTTCGAGTTGCTGCGCGTCGATGTGAGTTTCTGGATTTTGAATACGCAGCCAAGGTCAGAATTTTAATAATTATCAAAAAAGGAAACCAAGGTCAGCGTTTTATTATTCTGTACGTCTTTATCTTGTTTGCTTCAGCCTACCGTGGGATTTAGGATTCGTTTCGGTATTTTGTTTGCCGGATTCATGGTGGCAGGAAGGCATGGTGGTTATCGCGACCATGAATTCAGGGACCGCGAAGCAGATGTTATCAAGGTCTCAAAACTGGGAGAGTACGTTGATTCTAGAGCAGAAAATGGCCGTGACCAGGATTATGATCGGAGTCAGGCCCGCCACATTGAGCGGCAAAAGGAACGCGATGTTAGAGATAGGGTTAGAAATAGACAGCATGATAAGGAGCGGGAAATGGTAAATGGTGTGCGTTCTTCTTCTTCAGTTATAAGGAATTGTGAGAGCAGCGAAAATGGTCATACTAAGCAAAGTGGGATTTCTAGGAGAACGGTGGACAGAGAGCTCGGTGAATTGTCCAGTGGAAGTGGGTCCGATGATCCTTCTGACTCGCAGGTTGCTATTAATAAGAACACTAACCCTGGAAATAGTGCTCAACCTGTACTAGAGAAGAAGCGAAAATTTTCACCGATTGTGTGGGACATGGATGAAAAGCAAGTGGGTGTCGCGTCAAAAAATAAGGGTAAAATCTCAAACGATCCGCCGCCTCCTCCTCCTCCTCCAGCACTTTCTCAGGCTTATCACCAATCCGTGCAGTTAGAAGTAGCAGAGGTAGATCAACTTTCTTCTGGGTTGAGTAGTCATAGTAGATTGGAGGTTACAACAATTGAGGTTGCATTAACAGTTGGTTTACCAGAGTCCACTGCTCTGGAGTCACAATCCATGCCACCAAGTTTTGCTGCTGAGCAATTGGAACCTAGCATGGAAGAGGACGATTACGTCTCTACGAGGAATATCTCTTCCTCACGATGGGCTGATGAGGGCAATTCTCCCAGAGATGAGGGTGAGATAATTGATGAGGAACCCATGAATAAAAGGAGAAAGAAGGTATCTTCATCTTTGGAACCCTTGAACTCAGGTGTATTAAGTCCTGAAGCTGGAGAGTTCACCAGAGAAGGCTCTCAAGAAGCTTTCTCTAAGTCATCTGGGTCTGGCAGGCAAAGTCAGCATAGTAGATCAGCAAGTGAGGACGAGTACCAGGAAGGTGAGTTGGATAAGAATGACTATATGGAGATGGATGATGAAGATAGGAACGGTACTGCAGATTCTGAAGATGAAAACTCTAACAGTATTGCAGATCCAGTTGTGCCTCCGCAGAGGAGCATAAACATGCTACAAGCTTGTAGGAGTGTTGATGATTTTGACAAACTGAACAAGATAGACGAAGGCACTTATGGCGTTGTGTTTAGAGCCAGGGATAGAAAGAGCGGGGAAGTTGTTGCTTTGAAGAAAGTTAAAATGGAGAAAGAAAAAGAGGGCTTTCCCTTGACTTCTCTGAGGGAGATAAATATTCTTTTGTCTTTTCATCATCCATCGGTTGTGGATGTTAAGGAAGTTGTTGTTGGGAGTAAACTAGATGACATTTTTATGGTGATGGAGTACATGGAACATGATCTCAAAGGTTTGATGGAGGCTATGAAGCAACCGTTTAGCCAGAGTGAAGTCAAGTGCCTAATGCTGCAACTATTGGAGGGTGTAAAGTACCTTCATGACAACTGGGTACTTCACAGGTATGCAATACATTTACCTCATTGTGGGATTTTTCTATTGTTATTTTCGGGTTTTGTATTGTTATTGGTCTCAAAATTTTCACTCTCTATGATGGCAGGGATTTGAAAACATCAAACCTTCTATTGAATAATCGTGGTGAGCTTAAGATTTGTGATTTTGGGTTGGCTCGTCAATATGGCAGCCCTTTGAAGCCTTATACTCAGTTGGTAGTGACTTTATGGTACAGGTATGAATACAGAGGACAATTCAATCAAGCCTTAGGGCATACGCAAGAGTAGCAACAATAGGGGAAGTTCCCAAGGACTATTATTTGTCAAATTAATTGATAGTAGATCTATTTCTTTTCCAGGGCACCAGAACTTCTTTTAGGAGCTAAAGAGTATTCAACTGCCATTGACATGTGGTCTGTTGGTTGTATAATGGCGGAAATGTTGGCGAAGGAACCGTTGTTCAATGGAAAAAATGAAATTGATCAACTTGGCAAGGTAATTGAAATTTAATGCCTTGATGAGATTTTCTGTTCACTTTGTACATGTCATTCTTCATGGTTTTGTCTCATTCTTTGTGGCTTTGTTTTTTCTTTTGCTAAACAGATTTACAAAATTCTTGGTACACCAAACGAAAAGATATGGCCGGGAATTGCCAAATTGCCTGGTGTTAAAGTAAACTTTTCTAAGAACCCGTAAGTATATAATTTTGATATTGCCATCTAATGTTCGTGCAAATTTCCCTATTGTGTGCTTATTTCCAATACTGTTTTCCCAGGCTTTCCAGCTATGGGTGATTCCTGGTCAAGCTCCCAGTTTTGCCAGGGTGGCACATCCCAAATAATAGTGGTATTTTGTTTCACATTTTGTAACAACGAACGTGTTGATTTCAGGTACAATAAATTGCGTGAAAAATTCCCACCCACTTCATTTTCTGGACGCCCCACACTTTCTGAAGCCGGATTTGACTTGTTGAACAAACTTCTCACTTACGATCCAGAGAAGGTATTCTCACTCTCTTACTTTTCCCTCTCAAATTTGACGAGGGAAGTTTTTGGAGTTGATATCTGTGTGTTTGAGTATTCCAAGAATTGGATTTGGGTTTAATTCTTTTGCCCATGCTAATGCCTTGTATCATGATCTTCTTTGCTGATGTAGGAGGCTTAGGCTGGTAGCTAGACAATAAAAAACCTAGCAAAGATGGCTGAAAAAATGCTTGACTCGACCTTTGAATTTAGTGTTGATTTTTAACAGGTAAAGAAAACTCAATTGTGTAATTTCTGATGCAGCGGATAACAGCTGAAGCTGCTTTGAAGCATGAATGGTTTCGTGAGGTTCCTCTTCCGAAATCGAAAGAATTTATGCCAACGTATCCTGCACAACATGCCCAAGACAGGTACTGTAAAAGCTTAATAGAAATGTGATCACGACAATATCTTTCCTCCTTCTAGTCTAATTTTTGCCCGTTATTTAGGCGGCTGCGGCGTATTATGAAGAGCCCAGACCCGTTACAAGAGCTGCGGGAAAAGGAAAGGCGTGGAGAGTTAATTGGTGCTGGTAGTTTGTTTGGCTGACTTGAATGAGAACAGTTCATGTCTAGGTCAACAGAGTGTGCGACTGTAGTCGTACAATGCCATTTGATTTCCACTTATAAGTGTTTTCCAAGAGCCTGAGGTGAGAGACATGCACACGCTAAATTGCAAAAAGGTTGGTTGAGTGTGAGACAGCAATTTGATAGCCTTTGTTACCAGGTGGTTTTTTTATAACTTTGGGTGCAGAGGAAAAATGATCCATATTTTCCTAGAACTGGAACCAATTGTGTTGCAGGACATTTGTTGCTGACAACAGTGGTCATAGAATGTGCAGAGCCAATGGTGTTTAAGTTACCTTTGTTTGAGACAGGTTCATTTAGAGCTTCTTGTATGTAAAATGTTTTTTACTCCATTGGAAGGCTGTACACACTGATCTAAAATTCTAGTGTTAATTTCCAGAATGGAATATGATTATACACTTATTTTGCTTCTAACTGTTATCCTTTATATAACTTTATAGTGTTTACAAGAGACTTATGTATTTGAAGGTGTGTTTGCTGATCATGCCTGACACAATTGACTTGAGATAGAGATACTTTAACAAAATCAAATTACATATTGAATTCAACGATTACTCAACTAAATAAAATGTCACAGTAAGTTAAATTTGTTTGTAAAATGCATCAGTGGAAATGTTGATCTTTCCGATGTGAGTTTGTCACATAAGGAGAGTAATTGGTACACAATCTTTTCCGAGGTTAAGGGGATTCTGATTTCACGAGAAGTAATCTGATTGATCACCTGATGTCTTCTTCTGTTTTGTTTGCCAAATATGCGACTTTAATCGATGGAGAGCCATCATATGGTTGGCTGCTGTTCTCTTTTCGTGCTTTTCTTAGTATGATAGTGTATGTATAATGATAGGCAGTGGAAATTGTTCTTGATCCTTGGTTTAGAATTGCTCAACTCAACTAATTCTTGGTTTAATAACTACATATTCTGCCATTGATTCATATCTATATGCAGAGCACTCTGTTTGCAGTACAATCAACAGTTGGGTGTATAAAGGTTGAACAAGGACTACCAAGCCGAGAAAAGGACACAAGTCAACATTAATCGTATATAGTAAAACAGGAAAACTCTGGACAATTTTTTTTGATATACTAAAAAAACAGTCGACGTTTTGAATACTCTATGGCTTAATCATTTTAGCGCGTAATGTTATATGTTGGCAGCACTTGCAGTTTTTGCAACGGTGGACATAACAAATTAAGGGAGGCAAGCAGGGATACATGACATCAATCGGATGTAGGTTCCTGTCACTCTGTCCGTTTTTTTCCTACTTTGTCTCTGTCACTTGCTGTCCTTAGCTCCCTCCCTGCCCCTCTTTCTCACTTGCAAGCTGGAGTGATATATAAGCGTTTGTATAGGAATCATTTTTAAGTTACCTTTTTCTGTCCTCCGTCATAAAATGAACAATAACTTATGTGTGTTGCACGACCTGTTGTCTGAGATGATGAAAGTTTGAATGAGTGCTTTTAATGCAATAGAGGCTGCTTTCATTTGTCATTCATGAGTATTTTAGGAAAATCATTTTTTTTGAATATTTTATTTGTTTTTACAGCATTAAGGTGTCCCTTTTGTCAATTATGGTAAGTTTGACGACTTGATGTCACTTAGTCTCAAGCTATTAAGCAAGGAACTATTTGTCTTTTGGGGGTTATTCGTCATTTACCTTTGGATTTGCTTTTATGTTTTAAATAATTATCCAATGTTGTGGGGTTGAGTGTTTGCTGCTAGCTTCATATTTTCCTTTTACATTGCATCTGGATTTGTGCTTGTTTTTGCTCATCTTTTAATGTCTAGAAAATGGCAATCATTTATTTTATCTGAACTTGAAGCACATGGTAGATGATATTGACTTTAAAGGTATAAATGCCCCCCCCATGTGAGATCGTTTTACCTTTTTTGACAATTTCTTCCCTTTTTCAACTTTGTGAATGTTTTGAGAGGCAATATTTTCATGAACTGCATGCAAATGCTTCTGCAGTATGAGGGCAAACTGATTTATGGATCTGAGCTCTTGGTGATGGATGTTACTGTAATTGGCTGGAGTGAGGTACATTTTTGCTAACACATCATTTTTAAAGTGGTGCAATGTCTTCTATATGCATTGCTTAAACAATTGCATTTTAATTTATGGGTTCTGACCAGGATATGAGCTAGGTAATATACTATAATCATGGTGTGACATGCGATTGAGACAAGAACAAACTTGTAGAACTTGGAGCTTATAATTATTAATATATTTCTGAATAATCAAGGCATTAGCCATATATGTGGCTATGAAAAAATAACAACCATATGTGAGGAGATCAAACAAAGCCATAGCAGATTAGGTAATGCTCTGGCGGTCTGTTTGAATGGATACACGGACTTTAGGGGAAGGAAAAAGGTGACTAAGAGAAGGAAATTTGGAAAACACAGACTGCTATTTCTCTTTTAATCCCCCAGGAAAGCAGGAAAAATATGAGAGAGAAGGAAAATGTGAGAGCCTATCTTCCTAGATGATGTTTGCTGCCACAATTTTTCTTTATTGGACAGAAGGCTTTGAGATAAAATTTTTCCTCTTCTTTCCTTTGAATAAGGTGAATAGGATATGTTAAGAGGTTTAAAATCCTTGACTCTTGCCAGCTGCAGTTCATTGAATCATTGAAAGTTGAATCCAGGAGGGGGAGTTGCAATTTTTCCTACTTGCTCCCTTGTACTACTTGCTCCCTTGTACTACTTGCTCCGATGTATGTTTCTTTTGGATTATGTTGCTGGATTTTTTAATTGCGATTGCAATAAATGTTTTAAATGATTGCATCAAAAGATGAATGTTTGGAAGAGCCATCAGAAGTTCGAAAAAGGAAATATTGCAATTCAGAAGAACTTATCCATTTTACATATTGATTGTGATTGTGGTTCAAGACTACATATGTTCAGTTTTGTCTTTGCTACCTTGTATGATTCAATTAATTTGCTGTGCTTTTGCTTGTTGAACATTTGAATTTGAGAACACAGCTTTTCACGTTCTGATCCATTTTAGTTTTGTGTTGCTCTAGCCTTGAATACGAAATTGGGCTTGAAAAATGAAGGAATGTGAATTTGAAATTTAGATACGATTGCTGTTTAGAATTCACCCCGTTTCTAGGAAGCAAGTCAAATTAGGCCTAATTATAATGGAGTCTATTCTGATAGTAAGTCATTGAAAGAAATTCAATGAATTGCTTTATCGTTTTGAAACAATAGTTTTGTTGTGCATGTTATGACCACCTCTCGTTCGTTTTGCTGCAATTTTAGGAGCTTTTTAAATTAGTGCATCAAGACATTACATTATCTGTTTTTAGGGTTTTGTTAGAATATCTGTATTGATTTGGTATGAGTTTTATTGGAACTCTGTGAGGTGTTAGCTATCTGAGGAAGTAATAATTTTATTTTTTACAGGCTAATGTGCCTTGATTCTACAACTGAGGCAAATCAGGATCATCATGGGCACTACATTTGTTTTTTTTAGTCCTCATCCAGAAAGGATGAAAGCTGGTCATGACCTATGGTTAGGACAACCGGCATTCTTTTTCTAGATTTGTAAGTTTGCGTCTCTCTTTTCTTTTTATTGAATTGTCCCGTTTACCTGTTTGCTCGAGTAAGTGTAATGTAATGCGTGAAGTTGGGGTTGTAATAGAAGGAAAAGCTCTTCACCCCTTTGTGAGCCATCTTATGGGCTTTCCTTTCAATGGCTGTCATTTGACGATGTAATGGCGGGGAGGTGAGGAGAACCTATAAAATAGGGCTAGTGGGGATCTAAAACAAAACACTGGGAGTGTTACAGATTTGTGAGCCATCTTATGGGCCTCCCTTTCAATGGCTGTCATTTGACGATGTAATGGCGGGGAGGTGAGGAGAACCTATAAAATAGGGCTAGTGGGGATCTAAAACAAAACACTGGGAGTGTTATAGATTTGTGGAAGTAATATGGTTGGAGTTCTCGCCATATCTTGTACACCATGTTGTAAAAGTACGAGACAAGTAAAAACGGTACTGTCTTGCGCATTGTCACGGGTAAAGAAACTTGAAGTTGGATCATTTTTTTTTTGCTGAATGGATCATTTATTTGGATGCTTCCTTTTCGAAGTGTATATGTGTTTTTTCTTGGGTCTTTAAGGGGCATTTACTGCTCAATCAGAACCCATGTCCTGCCTGACTTGGAGACAAAACATAGAGCTGAGTTAAGCCATCTCTATTTTTATTAAATTCTTTACTTACGTTTATTTATGATATTATGAAACTAGGTTGATTGGACTATTTCACGAGAAATGGTATAAAATATATGTTTTGTCCCACATTTTTAAAAGCTCAGTAGTATAAGTTAATAAATATGTTTATACATCCGTATACGAGCTCAAATAATTTCAAACTGACCTTAGATTGAGTTAGGCCGAGTTTGAATTTGGCTTGACGAGTTGAATTTCAGGTCACAAGTTGAATCAAATCCGTTTCTGCTAGTGCGGTTTTTCATTGATTTTTTCTGTGTGGTATATTGAACAAAGTTGATACATGTCCATCGAATTCCTCCAATGAAAACATTAACATTGATGGATTTCCTATGACAACGAACCAGGACTGTCATATAAAAGAAAAACAGAACGAGAGCTGAAAAGGAGTGTTTCTGTATGCAAACTATACACGTAGGGACAAGCCTCGTTCATGAGCAATCAACGTTGTAAAAGTTTTTGTGGCAAAAGACCTGGGGACATTGCAGTTTTGGTCGTTCCCATTTAAATAATCTAAAAGGAAGAGTTCTACCATAAAAAGAAAGAGAGATGATGTCATCATGTGGCAGAGAAGTTTGATGAAGGCCAAGAAGTGCGAGTTTGTTTTCAAGACCTTAGACATTCCACAGCACACTGGCAGAAGGAAACTCCATCATGGCAAGACAAGCTATTCCACAGATGGCGTGAATGATCGTCAAAATTGAAGGATTCGCGTTCTATAGCAAATGAATTAGTTCCCTAACTCCAGATAGTTGGTGATAAAAGATGTAGAAAGAGTAAAGCTATTGCACGCTCTGAAGGCTCAGTATAGCAAGACTGAATGCAAGTGCCAAGGCCATGGGTTTTCACCCAATCTACAGGTTGACGAGTGGAATTATTTGGGTTAAGTTTTCCACCTCCCCCTCCCATCTTCCTGATTCCACCCATTTTTCACATTCTACAGTTTACCAAACGATGAAACTGTGGGATTAAACAGTTTTTGTTTCCTTCCCTTTTTGTTTTCACCAATCCAAACAGATCTTAACTAAAAGTGACATAAAAAATGAGGAAAGTCATGAATAGCATAAACCATGGCTGTACAAGTTTGTTTCGATGCTGTAAGAGATTCAGAGGAATAGCCGGCATTTAAGCAGGTCTTCAGAGCACAACTCTGTAACATGAGAGAAGGAATAAATATAAACATGCACAGTTGAATTTAATTTACCTTTCCTTGATTGTCTTTCATTAGCTGATTTACACATTTAGTAATCTGCAAAATATTGTTGCTACAAAATGGAATTTGCACATGTATGTACACCTCAACGAGCTATGTCCCCTCCTACAAATAAGGTTTTCGGAGGTGACAAGGTACATTGTGGAAAGAATAAAACAACAACTCCGGAAGATGTATTCTCAATCGCATACAGACGTTTTATGTACACTGAAAACAGGGAATTTGTCAAGGTCAAATCTGTGAAGACGATCTTCTCAGCTAGTGTTTTTTGCTTGTATGTATTAATCTGTTGCTCCAATGCCAGAAAATAAAACACTGAAAGTGGGGCTTTTCTCTAGCAAAAGGGAGCGACATTCTGGGAATAATTGAGATTCATGTCTGTTGTAATAACTTGTTGAGGACACTCATCGTTGGATGACAACTCAGTGTACATGGATGTTTCAGCTACAAAATAATAGTTTTACTGAGAACGAAAAGAATCAGGGAGAGCTCAATAGAGAGAATGACGTTGAGTAGAGTACGATCCACCGTCCATCCAAAGATCGTAAGACCACCAGGGTTGGATTGCAGGTACAAAACTGGACATCGAACCACAGAAGTGAGGATAAATGAGCTACGGACTAATTAACAAGAACCATCATCATCATCATCATTAGCAACATCATCATTACCCCAATAGTTTATGGTTGACATATGGATTCAATATTGCTATCAAGTTTCTTACTATCGAACCATCTACAAAAGATAGCAATAACACAGAAGCGAGGATACATGAGCTAAGGACTAATTAACAAGAACCATCATCATCATCATCATCATTAGCAATAACATCCTACACAGGAATTTCATTTAGTACATTATGGAAAATGAGGAAAATACATGCTTTTATTGAAAACAGTGGCCAGGTAGAGATTTTTGCAGTAATGGGATTTTCTAACACCATTATGAAATCAGAATTACCAGGCTGCTTAACGCACAGAAAGAAGAAATGTACTTGCGGAAAATGTAGCCAGATAAATAGACAATTAGGTTAGTTGAAGTTTATTAAAGCAGCTTATAGAAGACATGCTGTGCACTTCTCTTTTCTGCTCTTACCCATCATGTGAGATACTTGTATAAACAATACAGAATCTTCACAAACTATTAATTTGGAGATTATAAATAGATAATGAATAACATTCAACTATAAAAGGACTTTTAACATTAAATAGTACATGATAGTAATTAACTTTTATTCATGTATTAATCTTGGCAAAATAAGGCATATATGATCTAATCTCTGAAGTATGAGAAGGAAATAAATAGTGTAATTACCAAGAGCTTGCCGTTTTTGGAAAGAAGTCATATTTGATGTGAAATAAGAATTTGTTGCCAATGAACTACTATCTAGTGACTCCAAATCACTTTCAGAATAATCTATGAAGAATGAAACATGATTACTAGCTTCTAAGTTTCCAGAACTATTTGTATGTCTTGAATGAGACCCATCAGTGGAAGTGCAAGTTATCATTGCATGCCATCGACTAGCGACTGCTGCAACCCCTTGTGCTCTATGAGATATTTTTGCAGCTGCGTGCAAACAAATAGTTACGCCCACCACCTCAACAACTGAAGATACCTGCATAGTAAGCAACTAGAGAATGAGGATATTTAAAATAATCAGCAAAAGTTTATAATCAAAATCATAATTAAGTAGCACCTTTTTCCAAACAATTTGAGGTTGCTACATAAATCTTACACCTCCATTCTAGCAAATTTTGAGCTAACTCTCTCCTAAGAGATATAGCATACCTATATCGTTGTTATATTATTTCCATGATTCCATCTAAGTTCTCTTAGGTCTCCCTTTCCCTCTATTGACATCATTTGCAAATCCTTTCCAACCTTCTTACTGGGGCATCCATTTGTCTTCATTGTACGTGCCCACACCAGCACAACTTACATTCTCTGGCCTTCTCCCTTAAAGGTGTTACCCTTAAGTTTTAGTGTATATACTCATTCTTAATTCCAGCTTTCCTAGTTATCCCAACAAAACTCCGGACGCAGCCCTCCATTTTACCCAGTGTGCATTTATTTTATGCACCACATTGCTAACAATGTCTCCTCCTTTGCGGATAATGGAGCCTATCTCAGCACTTCTTGCCCATCTATTTCAACTATGGTTCTACATCTCAGCACAAGTTTATACCAATAGCCACAAAGGAAGCTTGGAGATATGCAAAAAATAAACCTGTAAAGAAAATTATTTCAGAAAGTACACATAGCGACAAAAAAGAAAGAGCTAATCAAACATATTGTACTCCCTGCAAAATCTCCACCATTGATGAAATTAATGATCTCATGATAGCCAGTGGTCTGTAAGAGGGTCACAAACTGACTCGCAGTCACCAGCAGAAATGATAGAAGGAGATTTATTCGAAATCGATGACTAATTTTGGAGAGATGGTGCCTCAGACGCATATGCTCTTCCAATAGCAGTAGTGCATCGGAATCTCCTTCAAGAAGTTTTCCATAGTCTCCAAAATGGATGACTTGAAGATTGCATACTAAATTAAACAAAACGCAAGCAGATAGAAAGATCACAGTCAAATAAGTCCATGACACAACTAGAGCCAGAAAAATGGCAAGAGAGAGACCCCATGACTCGTGATCTACATAAATGAGACGGATGAGCTCGCGGATTATCTTTAAGACGACAACTGGTACTGTACAATAAAGCAGCAAACGGAAGAATTCCTGCAAATAAGAAATTTATAGACGACCATTAGAATAGCAGTTGCTTTTCAGGAAGACTATTATACTGAGAAGTTCACTAATCTGCTTCTACCAATGTATCTCTTCAGAGTAAATAGGATATACTCTCAACGTCCTGTTTTAGATGAGCAAATGGAGCATCTAAATATTTGCTCATCTAAAACAGGACAGAGAGAGTATATCAAAATGCTCTCAATTTCTCTGGTGTTAGTTCATGTTGAACCAACTGACGAACTCCCAATGCATGTTGAGCACTAGTTCTGCCCAATTTTGATGATCTAAGGAAGTGATACTACAACACATAGCATTCTTACAATATAATCTATAAATTAAGGATCATCGAGATCACGCACAATATGCATAGATGAAATCCTCACAACTCTTCCAATTTCTCCCCTTTCTTAAATTGGAAAACTTCATTTAACTTGCACATCGAAGTACCCCTCCATTTGGTGTTCAAAAAATTTCGTTATTCACACATGCAGCAGTTTGCAGACCCTATAAAGAGACTCTACTAAACTCGCATGCTAATTCGATCAACACTGGTTTAACTTAGCTCAAAAAAGAGATTCAAATTCTAGTCAAAAGGTGATATTGGGCAGTCCGACCTTGATCTTGCCGACATAGTCCTTGTGGAACCTGATCATGTGGCCATGGAAGCGGTCAACGAAGAGGAACTTGCGGAGGCCGTGCTTGCGGAGGTTGTGGGAGATGCAGAGGAGGGAGACGGCGGCGAGGGAAGCGAGGGAGGCCAAGATGCAAAGCTCGAACTTGATGATCTGGAATTCCTCGCAGCCCGGGCAATGGCAGAGCTCCAGGAGCAGCGCCGGAGCCAGGACGCCCACGACGAGGAACGCGGCCCAGGAGAGGATGCAGCTAAGAGGAGAGCCCTGGTGGAAGCCCAGGACGAAGAGGAACAAGTCCAGGTAGCCGAGGGCCCGGTCGAGCGGCCCATCTGATTCTTGCTTTTCCGGTGGTTTGGGCTCGTGGGCCGGAGGGAGGAGGGGGTGAGAGGCGCCGGCGGGAGGAGGGGCCATGGGGTGGAAGCCTGCATTTTGACTCTTTGATCTCGGAGAGGGGTGGGAATATTTAAAAGGGATCAATTCCAAGGGGAGAGAGCCGGAGAGGAGATGGGAGAGTGGGCCCTTTCTTCGCCTCGCTAATTAATGGGCTTACTCTAGAGTCATGAGTACTCATACAAGGTCAGCACGTTTGATATGATATGGGCCTTTATGGTGGATACTGCTTAGTGCCAAAACTCGTAAAAGCCCGTATCGAGGGAAAGAATTTTCCCAAGGATTTCCGCCGCCCCCCAATGTATACCAACAGGATCAATGGTGCATATGGATCACCATGTATACCATCATGATTAACGGTTTACTACCAAAAAATTATGTTCCAGCAAAAAAACACTTTTTTTTTGTTGGAGCGCATATGTCCCAATGATCGACGACTCCTATACGATGGCAGGCAGATTTCCTGGCGGAAATCCTTGAGAGGGATTAAAATTGCTTACCATATCGAGGGGGCAATGAAAGTTGGAAACTCGAGAAAATGCATCCGAGAGCTAGTGGGAAGAAACATGAATGGGAAGGACATGGTGCACCGGGCAGGAGAATTATTACAAGGGCCTGCCCACCTCGCTTTTGTTCCAAGGAACCAGGGAGCCGTCGATCTCGAGAATCCACAGCGCACGCAAAACAGCTGGAGCCCCAAGAGGGTGCAGAAAACTGCTCTCTATCTCCGAAGAGCCCATGGTGGAAAAATGAAGCACCAAGAATGGAGATAGGATTGGTAGAAATGGGATCTACTTCTGCAGTCTCATCGTCCAAGGAATGCCATATCGGATATCAACCATAGAGACAAAATATCAAAAATATTATATAAAAAAATATCGGTGATCTAAAATTAATTTTTATTATATATTTTTATAATATAACTTCTAAAATAAGTACTACTCATTTAGACAGCATAAATTTTAAAATATATATTAAAAAAAATATAATTTAAAATATATATTTACATTTTAAAACTATAAAATAGAAAATAAACAGGTAAATTGATTTTAAAAAAAATTAATTTTTTTTAAATCGTTCTTTTTTTAAAAAACACTGATATATTGGACCGAAACAGAACCAATATATCGACGATATTTTTTAAAAAATCAAAATCGATATTACACTGTATTGTTTTATCAGTTGAACGCTAATATCGATATATCAACGATATATCACCGTTACAACATTCCATGGTCTCATCATTGGCAGGCGAATAATTTCCTTGTTTACATGGAAAAAACATTTTTTTTAAAGGAGTGAACAAATAAAATTTCTTGATGGAGTTTGCCTAGAGCTGTCTGAGTACAAGTAGGCGGGTCATTTGTGTTATGAACTATACGCATAAGCCTAAAAAGCAATTTTTCACGATTATAAAATTATCAAAAGAAGAGTCTTTGGAAACAATTACTATTTATAATCTGGTCATCCTGGAGCTCATCAATCATCCCGGAGATGGAGCAAGTAGCAGTAGAAGTAACTCGGTTTCTCCCCACGCAAAAACAAAGCATCGCTCACTATGCCACCAGACGACGACCACTTAAGCTTAACTATCACTTTTCTATGGTTTTCCCGGCAAGAAATAATTTTCTCGGGCCATTTAAGCGAGTAAGCAGCAGTCGTGTCAAAAAGTAACTATGGATCCCTGAACTTGCATCACCACTTTACAAAAATTTCTGAGGAACCGAGTCAAAATCATCAGTGTCAAATCTTGAGCGTTCTTTTCCAACCTAATAATAAGCGTTAAACAGTGTGTCAAACCCAAGCAGCCAGAGATGACAACTTGAAAAATTATAGGCTGCCTTACCTTAGCCAAATATAAGGGGTCACACGATATCTGTTCATCCATTGCACAAAGTCTTTTCGTGGATGCAATTATCCTGCAACAGCACAAGGTCCAATGAATTACAGCTACGCTAGTCCTAATCCTGAATGAACCGCCTTTAAGCTTTGATGATATACCTTTGAATGGATGCGTCTATATGCTCAATCATTTCACAACTTTTGTACTCTTCTGGGTCCTCGAGAAAACTGACCATGCCATCTTTTTGGTTGATAGAGGCAAATATGTCACCATCTTGTATCTGAATACATTTGAATAAAAACATAATATTGATGAAAGAGATTCAGAAAGCAAAGATTGGTTGAAAGGACTGAAGAATGTAACAAACCATTTCAAGAACATGCATTTCGGCTTGCTTAGAATTCTCCAGCTGGACAGTGTTTGCTATATCTTGGAGCGACAAAGTCAAATATGTCTGTGTCAATCTTTGAATGTTACGCTTGTAGAGCGATGATACCACTTGCTTTACTAACCCAAAATTGTTGTCCTGTGGCATTACACACACATAGTACTCTAATTTTACATGTAACTATTGAATTGGATAATCAAGGCAGATTTCATAATAAGAATGCATCTTTACCACCCAGTTCAACATTACAGAACTAAAAATACAAGCAAGCTACTGTCTTTCCTCTCCTTGTTTAATGAAGCATTAAGTGACATCATCTCCAGATAAGCCTACGAAGAAATAGATATACACAGAACAAAAGCACACACACATAGTACTCTAATTTTACATGTAACTATTGAATTGGATAATCAAGGCAGATTTCATAATAAGAATGCATCTTTACCACCCAGTTCAACATTACAGAACTAAAAATACAAGCAAGCTACTGTCTTTCCTCTCCTTGTTTAATGAAGCATTAAGTGACATCATCTCCAGATAAGCCTACGAAGAAATAGATATACACAGAACAAAAGCACACACACAAAAAATCGTGAAACTCCACAGAATTAGTTTCTGGAAATTGTGTGAACAAAGACGCACAAGCCCTGACCATAGTTGTAGTAAGAATGGCCAAACTAAAACTCCAGACCCTAAAACAACCTAGATAAAATGCAAGGTTGACTTTCCAAAGAATAATGGTACTACCCTGCCTTATTTCTCCAGTCTCCGTGGCACTGTGTAAGAGAAACAACATTGAGAGCCCTCTCGCCATTAAATAACTATCAAATGCCTTATCCAGTTAGCTAGGGATGGCCTTTCTCCTATTAAATACATTTTTATTTATTTTCACGACTGAGTGGGATAATTTGATGGGAATACATGACAGAGTACCTAGCGTGATCCTTTTTCAAAATAGTGCATTCCAATTTCTCCACATCGGAATTTTTGCCACTACAAGTAGATTACATGCTAGAGATTAAAAATTCCTTCTAGCAACAGAGGATCATCACAGGGACTGGATATAGGAATGCCCAACCTAGTCCTCGCGAAGCCTGTGAGGAAGGTTTGGTACATCTTCTTCAGGCTGTAAGAATAAGATTTGCTCAAGAGTACCACTCTCCACCAAAATAGGACATAGGAGGGATATGGAAAAACAAAAGACAATAGCAAAAGACAGTCAACACCCAAGTATGCAAAAATAGCAAGTAATGGAGACTCACAGCTTCGTACTTCTCCTTATTGGCAGTCAGGCAAGCTTCCAATTCTGATTTTTTTCCAGTGCCGTAAGCGAAAGCCAATTCTAGATATGGCTGCCAAAAGAATGTTAAATCTAAAACATTAAACGTGGACCCTTTTTTTTCTAGAGAAACAGAAAGGTTCACACTAATTACACTCAACAGTCTTATATATGAAAATAACTATAGCATTGTATATACCTGTGCATGGATTTTAAAATTTCTCTGCGCCACTGAAGAAGCGTATTTGGGTAATAAAGGTACCTGTCATACAAAGTATGAAAACTCAACCATTACACAGTTAGTCAATGCCTAATCCTGCTGTATATACTTGCTGCCTTTCTGTTTCCTAGATACACAAATAACACCAAGAATATAAATGAAATTGGAGCAAGTTGAATATTTTATGATAAAAGGGCATATTTTGCTTCTATGTCTAACATTCCAAAAGTTAATGATAGCAAAGGTAGGTTGTTTTTGTCAACCAAAAGAACTTGTATACTGCTTGTTTTTTCATCAAATGTACAAACTTTTCACCAAGCAATGACAATCACAGCTGCTTCCTAATGACGACCAACTTCAAAAATCAACTAAAGAACTAACACAATTTAAAATACTTGCTATTTTATAAAATAGGAAGAGAAAAGTAGAGGCAGCAACAACCTGTCCACTATTGATGAGCGAGACCAGAATGAATTTCTTGTATGCTTCCACAGCTATAGCATTTACAGATGACATCGGCGCAGTAATGGCCTGTAAGAAATGAACAAAAGTTGCATTTCTTATTGAGCTGGACAACCTAACAACTAAAAAGGAAAAACAATACATATAACTATCATTAAGTATTTAATAATTTATAATAAATTGCCATTTTCACCACAGTCAGCAACTAGAAGCAATCCTCCTATTATCATTCAGTTAGACTAAGCAATGAAAATTGAAAAGCACAAGGACTAACAAAACTTGAACCTGAGATCTCAGATAAAATGAAAGGAGCTTACAATTGAGACTAAAGGTCATTTCAAGTGGCTAAAGAAGGGAAGAAAAATTATATTTCATAAAGTGACATACATTATGCAGATACTCAAAAGCTTTGCGGAAGCACTTATGTCCAATGCTAATCATACCCCTGTTGGATATCATAGAAGATAAAGGTTAGGATTAATGAAGTTTGATTGCTCAATGAGAAATGCCCTAATTTTGAGTAAAGCTCAAGAACTACCTATAAGAGAATGTTTATTATTTCCAATTGTATGAAACCAGAATTTTATCACTAGGGGAAAAAAGGAAATTTTTAAGCATAATCGATCAGCTTTGATAACATAGATCGAAATAAATGTGTACATATAACAACACGAGTTCACATATCACGTGTCATCTAAAAACTAATACTAACTGCCAATTTTTTCTCTTACATTTTGCATATTTTAATTCCTGTGGTATGATATCGTATTGTTTATTGGATAAAAGTTAAAAAGTTCTCGGATAAGCACAAAAAATGTCCAACTAACTCTTTCATTAGGTAAACTATCTATATATTTTGTATAGAAGTGAAGACCATGAACCCTTTATTAGAAAATGAACTTTCTATATTAATAAGGCAATGGCTTCCAGAATCTGCGACAATTTTGATACTTGAAACAATCACACATTAAAGCGACATTCTGAAGTTCTTACCCATAATAGCAGTAGAGGAAGAAATCTTTTGGCTGATCGATCTCATAGATATCATCCTCCAAAATGCTTACGCCAGCTTTGTAGCACTTTGCCAACAAGCAAAGTAGAAGAAAGTCCGGATGGAGAGCAGTTAAATGCTCAGACGAGGGCTGGAGCTTGCGAATAGCTGCTCTTAAAGGAGCAATCCCTTGTATGGGCCGCTTAAGAAGTATGACTTGTTCCTTGAACCTCTTACACACTGCTATGACTGCAGAAACGATGAAACACAATCAGAAATTAGAAAGTTCACACATATATATGAAAAGAAACACCAAAACATGTTTAGTTCAGTACACTTGTCTTCGGCCAAACGAATCTGTTCCACCGCGCAGGACTCGACAAATCGAGCAGTGACAGTAACAAATACATCAGCCTGCTCTTTCGGTATTGGGACAGACGAAAATGCCTCCCTGTTAGGAAGTTCAATGCCAAATTAAAACTTCAGATACTGCAAAACACCCAAACAAGTACTCCCTCGATCCGATTTTAATAGATACATTTGGCTTTGCAAAACGAACTAAATTAGTTCAAAACAACATGAATCTATTAAACACGGACGGAGGAAGTTAGATACTTCTGGGTAACATCATCTACACACACATGCGCGCCTGCGCGCACTAGACGCGAAGCGAATATCATAGCGCAAGCTGCGAATACGCGTTGGCTTACAATTTCAAACCCTAAAATCTCAGTTGAATCAAACACAAAAAAGCATCCAAAAAAGAGCAAAGAAACGCATACAAATCACGGAACAGAAGTTTACAAATGAGAGAAGCCATGGAACGGAGAAACGTACAGGAGATAGAGGTAGCCGAGAGAGTGGTATGAAGGGTCGAGCTGGGAGATGAACTCAAACAATTGGTTCAAGTGGAATTGAAGGCACTCTTCGGATTCTTTCAAGTGGCTGTGCAAGGCGGTGATGTCGTCTGGACTGCCGGAAAGAGCTTGAATCTGTGCGATCAGAGCTTCAATGGAAGCCATTGCCAGGAGCTTCGCTGCACTCTCCTAAGAGTTGGAGAGAGGAGAAGGCCTCTGCGGCTAGTGAGTGGCGCTGTGTGGGCCTAAATGGAGTGGGCTAGTTGAGGGCCCGAGATGATGCCATGCTTTTTTTCGAAATTATTGATGGACAGTTTGACGGCCCATCTGCTAAACGGGCTATTTGGGCCTTTCTCCCCTAGTTGTAGGGAGAAAACCTTTGATAAAAGTTGGGTTGTAGCATCTCGTGTATGTGTGTGCGTGTCTATATATAAAACAAGATGGGTGCGTTTGGCAACGTGGATTTAGACCCTGTAATTTTAAGAATTACGTGATTTGTATAAATCCTACATTTGACAACTCTTTTTTTGGTACAATTTAATTCTTCCCCGAAATTTCACCACAGATTGACGTGATTCTGATTATAACGTGAAAGAGGGTCGCCCAACATAACATGGCCTGTCATTTGCTAAATCACACGAGATTCTTTCAATGACACTTCTCCTCCCCTTCACCTAGTCCTCCCTCAACTATGTCTCTCTCGCTCCTCCTTCTCCGGCCATTAATTTAGGGTTCAGGTGACAGATCCGTCATGAACTTCAAACATCATTTCCGTCTAATGCCTCAACTCCTCAGTATTAACAAAATTGATACAATTTCTTTGGCACGCCAACTACCAATGCTGCTTTCTAGCCTCGAGAGACAAAGGATGGAACATCTTCATGATGTAGGTTGGCACCAGGTTGTGTTAATGACCTTCATGTCTCCTAGTGTCACAAACCATGTACAAGTTCTGCATGCACTGCAGAAAGAACATAATGTCTCTTTCGCTCCTCTAGAACCCAGCTCTCTCTCCTATGTTTTCACTGTAAAAAAATGTACACATGTTCCTCTTATGATTATGCTGTCTTATATTAAGCTATTTCTAATCTGTTTGTGTATATTTGTTTTTATTTTTCTTGTATTTACATTTGTTGTTGCTTTTCAATGGTTAAAAGTCCATAATCTGATTTTGTCTTGTAATAAACGTTCATGAAATTGACTGCTCCATCTATCCCGTATTAATTGCTCCATTTCAAATGCTTCTTATGGGTACGGAGTATAATGGTGCAAGACCATATTCTTTATTCTTAAGTTGATTAGAATAGTGGTCTAACACAACAATACTCATCGTTTTTAAGTTTACTATTAGTTTTAGTAGGCATCAATTGAAGAATCAAATCTCCATTGAATTCCAGGTTCCCAAATGATGGTGTGATTATCTAAATCCCACTGCTAAAACCACAATGTTGCCAAACATTGAACTCTAAAATAGAAATCACAGGTGTCTGGCATTCAAAATGACGTGATTCCAAGAATCACAATTTGGAACATGCGCGTAGCTGAAAATGTGCCCTCTTTTTACTGCATCCAAGACAAGTTTTAAGCAAGCTAAGTTGCCACTTATGCTTTGCCTTATTATTAGATACTTTTTTAAGTCACTAGCCACTTAAATTGAGCTAAATGGGATTATTAATATGGAAATTTTTTCCCCAACTCGAGCTATTAATATGGAACAAAAGGGAGAGTAAAAGTTATGTTAAAAAAAGTCGATTTCATTATATCATGCCTCTACCATATACATGGTGCTCGAATACTTGGAAGACAATTGATTTGTGTACGGTGAATGTATAAGTGCAGATTTTCTACACCACAACCTAGAAGATAATTAGTTTATGTACGGTACATGCATTAGTCCAGATTTGCTAAACCATATTCTATAGCATTCCCCAAAATGCCGAAAATATTATGTACTTCATTAGTTATGTAAGAAGGCTCATAGGAAGCCTAAGTCCCACCACTAAAATACAACCAAGAAAGGGAAATGCTCCATAAGGACCTTTTAAAAAAAAGGAAACCAAGATATATATGTAGGTGTGCATTTCTACACCATCCCATGTTAAGTGTTTTGCTTGTTTTTTAAGAAGAACAAGAATTTGTTCATTTTGAGAAACCAAATCAGACAATTGAAGCGTGACGGAGGGAAAATGTGTACTTATTTTCTTAATTAGGCATTGAAAATCCATGGAAATATAAGCCCATGAAAATTTGACTATATTTTTGGTTTGTTGCTACAAAAATATACAGGGTTGTTATACTAATACCAGCAAAGTAAATTCTGTGTCCTATGTACGAATAACATACAAACATGTAGAATACTATTAGTTTCACATATCCCGAAATGCACGGATATCATACGTGCATTATAGAAATGATTTTAGGGTTGCTGAATGCAACAACGAAAATATATATATATATATAGGATGAGTTTACATGAGATCGTTCTCATATAAGGAGCATGAGGTCAATCTTTATAGCCGTTAGATTTCGATCGGAGGGTGGATATCAAATCAGTGGGTAGATGAGTGTGTCACATCAAGGAGTGGGTGAGATCATTATAGATATTTATAGCCGTCTAATCAAGATCCAACGGCTACGATTCAAAGTGGCCTCATATAAGCAATATGAGAGCGATCTCATATAAACTTTTCCCTATATATATATATATATAAAAGATAGACACCACCTTGCTTCTTTTATTCTAGAGATTAATTTATTCATACTTTGAATAGTTCACATTAATTTCACCTAACTATGTACTAAATCATGATTTAAAATTAAGTAGACTTTGTGATCATCCTCATTTTATAGAGGAAAATTATTTTCAGATTTGAGTTTCGGCACACCTCATATCCGTGATATCAATTTTGATCAATTAGAGCTTAAATTTTCTTAAACTTGGTTAACATTAGATCAACCCTCTCGCTCTCTGACCTACAAGTACTTATGAACTGAAGTGCTTTTTCTGTTTTTGATCTTTTTGCTAGGGTGTGATCTGAAGTTTCTCTAACATTTACGAAACGAATGATAATGTGTTTACAAACTAGAAGGCCTACATTCTATCAAGTTGAAACAGGCCACTGACTGAAATACATTCGATCATGTCTGGCCGGTTTAAAGGATTACTTATAATTCTCTAATCATTTTAAGAAAGGCAAATTTCATGATCATTGTTGTAGTCAGGGTTAGCACATGCATCTCTTTGAGCACTTCTTAAGTATAGAACCTTAGAACAGATATTCAGAGAGATTTTCCCTTGTTTAATTAATTTCTAAGGTATCGTAAGACTATATCCTTTATCAGAGAGATGGTACTCCAACACCTAACTTGTTGCACGTGTAGAAGTATAATTCAGTTGGATAGGGGGGTTCACATGAAAAAATAATGGTGAATTGCTTCAGCAACATGCTACCTTAGGTAATGCAGAAACATAATAATGATGGATGATGCATGACATATTACACGGCTAGTCCCCATGATTGGGAGCTCCATATATAAACCTTCTGCTTAGAACCGGTCATCATTCTCCCACTGGGTCAATTGCAGGTCCCTATCCTAAAGTAATCAGCCGTGACTATACAGATTCCCTTACTAGCTTGTGCTAAATTAACATTATGTTCCCCCGTGTACAAGATGATATGTGACCAATTGTACCTTACATGATTAGGTAGTTGCCCAACTTTGCCTTCACCAAATTCCATATACTACCCAGGTTGTCAAACAAGGGTTTTTATTGGAAGACGCTAAAGGTCAAGGATACCTTGATGGATTATAATCATTGTATTGGCCTCATCGGAAAATGATAGGTGTGAAGTATTAATTTTCTTGCACCACTAAGATCTTTCAGTTGGCCACTGAATAAGATTTCATTTATTTGCAGTACAAAATGATGTATTTGAGCATCCTAATTCCATGCCAGAAAGCAAGGGGACAACGAACTTACTATTTCAAAATCGTCAAGTGGGGTTCTGACGAACTTCTTTTCCTCCCTGTACAGTTCCTTCAGCTTCACGGCCATGACGTCTCTTCCCCCTCTTGGCACTTAATCCACCTATTCAATAAAAGAATATACCTAGTAAAACTGGTAAAGGCGCATCTGTGGAAGGATAGCAAGTTGTTCTTCAATAGTACATAGAAAGCCGGTCAATAATATCACGTAGGTGCTGGGAAGCTCAAGTAGGAAGACCTGCCATATTGATCCAAATGGTTTCATGGATGGTTTATTACACGATGGTGACTCGAGGGAGACTTGGTTTCTCTTACAAGCTACCACTATCTCCTAACGAGAAATTGTGTTTGTCATAATATTCTAAAGAGTGATCACTTGTCTTCCTCTGGTCTATATATTCATGGAAGCAGTGAATTACTAACCATGCAAGTGCAGTTTCCTATTATCCGGCTTAACTACTATACTGCTAAGTCCAATATGGGAAGGTCTCCTTGCTGCAGCGGTGAGCATTCTGGCCTGAAGAGGGGCCCCTGGACCCATGAAGAAGATCAAAAGCTCAAAACCTTTCTCCTCCACAACCCCAACACAAGTTGGCGCCTTGTACCTCCTGGAGCAGGTTTACGAAAATCTATTAATTGTGATGTAATTAAAGAACACTAATAATAACGTTCATTTCTTTGGATAAGAGGAGCGTTTTTGCATGTGCTCATGATTTGTAGCTTACACATTTTGTGATTTTATGCAGGTTTGCTAAGATGTGGAAAGTCCTGTAGGCTTAGATGGATGAACTATCTGCGACCAGACATAAGAAGAGGTAACTTCACAGCTGAAGAGGAAACTACGATAATTAGGCTCCATGCTGCAGTCGGCAATAAGTAAGTTGTTCTATCCCAAGACTAAATAATCTTCTTTGTCTAGGGATCGACATATATAGTACTTGAATAATAAGTTGTTCTATCCCAAGACTTATTAATCTTCTTTGTCTAGTGATCGACATATATAGTACTTGAGTATTGATTTTGTACATTAACTCATTTCTAAAATTTCTGCTTTTGCATTTTCAGGTGGTCTGTTATTGCTTCTCAGTTGCCAGGGAGAACGGACAACGAGATTAAGAACTTATGGAACACAAAGCTAAGGAAGCATCTGGTCCTCAAAGGGATCAACCCCATAACCCATCAGCCACTGTGCAACCCTCTCTTGTCTGACTATGTGAAGCAATGGGTCAAGTCCATTGAAAATGTGATTATTGCAGGAATCATGACACAACCCTCCTTAAGCCCCACTGATAATCATCTAAACAATAATGCCAGCATAAGCAGCTCTTCTGCTGATGTTGCTCTTCCATCTGAAATTTCATCACTTCCTGTGGATTCACAAATACCAGAGTACCCTACTCTTTCTCAACCTCCGCCGCCCTTCAATGCATGGTCCAGTCACTTCACCAACTCACTGTTTACAAGCTCATTTGTTGATGATCATAGTTTAAACAAGGAGGACAACTCTGCTAGTAACTACTTGCTTGAAGAAGGTAGTTCATTGTTCGCCGGCTTTAGTGAGTACTTTAAATATGAAGTTGAAGACAATACAAGTCATGCACTACTCGATACTGAGATGAGCTCAGTTGCCTCAGCTGGGGAGTTAGAGGAGGGTTTGAGGTACTGGGAATGATAAATCCGTTTAGCAGTTGGAAGGTAGAAAGTGGTGTCTACACGCACAAGTTTGGGTGCACCAATACATACCAGGCACAGGTGGTTCCTTTCTTGTTATGGGTTTTTTCAGATGTACAGTTACAAACTACCTGTAAATAAGTAGCATCCAGCATAATTTCTGAGCTTGTAATATACTTCCTCTTTTTTCAATTCAAGGCCACCTCTTCTTCGGCTGAGGTATCTTGTCCATCCCACCAACAATCTGTTAGTTTATGAGCTTGTTATCTACTTTGTTATAACAAACTACCCCTATAGTTTGGAATGCACTCCTGTTATTTTACAGCAAAAGATCTTTTGATCAATCATTAGGGGCCCAACTAGATTTGATGTGTATTTTCTTATGTCTCCTTTGTACAGACTGCGGGCTCATTAGAGTCATTTTGCTTGTTGACTTTGCTTTTGCCGGCTGAATAGGTGAAAACGTAGAAGACATAGCGTAGAAGGCATGCGTATGCATAAATTAAGATACTGGGCATTCTACGAAGAGACGAGAAAGAAACCGGCAATCGTAGATTGACCGAGCAAATAGATGCGTTAAAGCGTTGACCGTACGATGACGGCATGTTCGAGCAATTTAAACGTTCTTGCGTCATTTTTCTCTTCCATTAAATTCTAAGTAAATTAGTGCACCAGAAATGCTTCTGCATGGAATTTTTTTTGGCAACTATAAGGCCGTTTGGATCGTGAAAAATTAAAAACATCCACATTGAAAAATCCACTTGGTTAGTGGATCTAACCAGCTGAGCTGGTCAAGGGGCCGTTTAGGGCGTGAAAAATAAGAAGTATCCACTGATTGGATTTTTGGGATTTTTCACGATCCAAACGGCCCCAAAGCTTTCAGCTCGAATGTTATTACCATTTTTTTTTCAAGTCCTGTTTGTATGAGAAAAGACTCACGCTCAACTGCGTGAGCTGAGGCCCTTCAAATCGTCGAATTTCAATCCGATAGCGGGTGTCAAATCAAGGGTAGGTGGGTCTGAGTTACCCTTCAACACCTAGAGCCATCAGATAAAAATCTGGCGTCTATCAGTAACTTGGCGTACACAGACGTGCGTGAGCCATGTCTCATATAGCCATTTCCTTTTCTTTTCATCAGGGGCGAAATTAGACAGAAAATCAGCAGCTAACTAAGACAACGTAACAGGACCGGCCACCCGGGGTGAAGCAATTCTTTTTAAATTATTGGTGGGATGGCCAAGGCCACACAGTGGATGGATATTCAAAGTCTGTTTAGAGGGGATTACGAGAATGTCCTTAATAATACTGCCAACCCTCCAAGAACAATTTTCTTAGCTTCAGGTTACTAATAAGCATATTAACCAACATGCATCTTTATTGGACGTAATCTATAGAAAAACATGATGAATGACCTATTGGTTATTTAGGGACCTCCTTATGGGGATATGGAACCAACAACCATACGAGCCTCACATGGTAGGTCTCGAGATCCACTTCAATCTTTGGAAGAGCATCATTCAGCTTCATGTCCAATTTGGTCAGGCCACGAGTATTACTCACAGCTTTTACCCTCTTTTTGAGCCCATACTCATCTTTGATACCATAGTCCTTGGCTGTCTGTAACACACAAATGAAAAAGAAATAAATAAGCGTACTTATCAGCTAAAGACATAAAAAATTATAGAAATAGAGAAGACTTTCCTTGCTGACAAAGGCAATTGCATTTGAGCTTCCAGCTTTTCCAAAGGCACCGAACATTGAACATTGGATTGAAAGTTGTGGACAAGATACAATAAATCATAAGATTGAAAGTGGTTTATCAGGGAACAATATGCAAATTAAAAGTGATCACGATAGAAGAAAATGATGAATACCAAAGAGGAAAGCTGAATAACATTCTCCACCGATAATTCATTAATTTAATTTTGACAATTTGAATAGAATCTTAACAAATATGCATTACCGGTTCTGGAGTAGGGATGCTAGCATTTGCATCTCCCATGTTAGCTCAAGCAATTGCACCACATTTAATCACCATTTCTGGTTTTGCACCAAAGAAAGCGGGTTTCCAAAGAACAAGATCAGCCATTTTTCCTGGCTGCAACAAGAAAAGAATATATCTCATGTAACTCTTTGGGCATTTTAATAGAAGGCCCAAGTTATTATAATTTTAAGTTACTGCCTACTATTGGGTTTTAGTTGTGGAATGATGGGGCCACATGTGTTAGATAGGCTCATCTAAGGCCCATATTTGATTGAGTGATTAAAATAGGATTAGTAGTAATTTAATATTAACTTTGTGCTAAGTTGATTGTGTTAAGTAATTGAGAGACTTCTTTAGTCCCACATAGGAAGCATACTTGAGTGTGATAGGGTATATATGAGAAAAGAATCTTTATTTATGTGTATCTTATGGTTGTGGAGACTCTCCCTAAAATATTGGTGTACACATTCGTTGGTGTACCTATTGGTACACACACACGCACGTGCGCGTACTCATGTGGAGTGGGCGCACTTGGCTAATAATTTTGTGAAAATTAAGAGTCGATCGATATTAATGCAATCGATCATTAAAGTGATCGTTTGGCTTGATTTACATAATCGAAAGTGATCGATCGGACACAAAAGTGATCGATCGTATCTACTGTGATTTCGCGAAATGATAAAATTACGCGAGGCGTTACATACGGGTTTTTTACCGTTTTTCTTCAAAAATTTGCATTCTTTCTTTACAGAAAGAACCCAATTGAGTTATACTATATATTCTGAAGGAAAAAACACGAATTAACATATAGAACACAAATTGTTCTTGGTTTTTTGCTTCTTCTTCATTGGTGATTTTTCTTTCAAAAAAGCAACAGATTCTTTTCTCTGAGTTTGAGTTTTGACGAGAAGAAGTGCACAACTTGTCAAACTGGTCCGTTGTATCTTGGGAATAGATTGCTAGAGAAAACCCGTGCATAAGAGGGTGGCAATATCTATTTCGAAGTCAGCAGTGTAATCATTGTGCCTTGGACATGTAGATTTCAATTTCAATTTTAGGTTCTATTTGAGTATAAATCAACACCAACGGGTAACGTGCATTCCCTCTTGAGTACTATCATACATATTTTCCAACACCTACAACAATGTGGTTGTAAGAACTTTTAAGTTCTATGACACTACAAATAACAATGGTCCTCAGTTAGATTAATTCGAATACCTAAATTGAACCAGTATATTGAGAAAATACACAAACAATGGCAGGATTGATTGTATACTTGGCTATGTAGCGTTTAATTCTAAAGCTATCATTGTCAGAAACACTAGGCGCCGTTCAATTCCCTCTTTGTGCATCTTGTGAGCTGTTTGCCATGATCGTATTATTACCTGATTTCAAAGGAAAAGTCATAGAATCAGTAGTTTATACTGTTCCTTAATAAACCTTACACTTCATGGAGGTTTGGACTCCAAACGATATTTTCATATGTTTTCAAAATATTCAGTAAGAACATATGAATGCTTGAAATTGAAGCCGGTTTCTAAGATGAATTATTTGTTCGTTTCTTACTGTGTTCCATTACGGGCATTCGGCGATAAAGTACTCAGATATTAGCATCAATTGTTTCCCAGTGAAGTGGCTTTCTCATGGTATCTTAATGGTTTTTCACAATTTCATACTTTATTCTTCAGAACGGTTCACCTGGTTTGCCCAACTTGGTCCTGTAATTTTGCTGTTTATTATTTGATTTTTTTGTTAGAAGTTAATATGCTTAAAGTGGTCTATATCTCATTAAAAAAAGTGGTCTAGATGTGTGATATGGGCCAAGGTTGTCTCTCAAGCTAAAAAGTATCGGTTTAATTCATAGTGTTCTTCTCAGTGAGCTTCCTATGGTCGATATTTATCACGTGTGAAACTTGAATCTAGTTATGAAATTTCCTGATTTAACTCTTTGCATCAGGTAGAGAAAGGAGGATGTTTGGAGATTGGTGTTCAAACTTTTGGGGGTGGATTGTGGCATACATGATGGTTTGATCGTGACTTAAATATAGCAGGGTGCTCGATTGCAAAGTCAGTACTGAAAGGCCATTCTGTGTCGTATTCACATAAACTTGCCAGGATTGAGGAGCCAATAATGCGGATACCCACCTTAGCAATTCATTTGGATCGGTTAGTTTGCTTTTACTTGTTTTATGTAATTTGGGCCTCGTTAATTGTTTTTCTGTTTGTTATTGATTTATTTTATAATCAAGTAAGAAATCATGAATATTACACGTGTAGATTACGTGCTAAGAACAAAATACTAATTATTCACCTAATATTTAAGCGATGAATCAAAGTTTTCTCTTCTTATAGCAATGCTAATTCAGAAGGCTTCAAGGTTAACACACACAATCATCTCGTACCTGTGTTGGCAAGCTACCATATTATCCTTGTTGTTTTCTTAGTATCCTCGAGATTACATAGTTTTGGAGATAATCGCGGTATAGTTTAACCTTTGCTATGAAAATTTTAAATACTAATTAGAAGTTACCATAGCTATTCATGTGTAATTATTATAAGTGTTTATCCCCCACTCACTGCCTTGATGAAGATTGGACATAAAGTTGCTGAATTATTTTCATTTCTTAAAAATAAACAAATTTCTCTGGAGGATGAAAAGTCGTTGAGCACATAGTGACACTTTGTATAAGTGAAGTGGACTTGGATTGGTATATGTCAACTTATTGTTTTAATTTATTTTTGTCCCTGAGAAGGCAAGATTTTGCAGGCTGAGCTACAAAAGGTAGTATCTGAGAATGGCTCAATTAAGCTCGTTGGTGACAAGAAAAATACTGGCACCAAAAGGCATCATCCAATTCTATTGGGGATTGAGATTCTTCTTATGAATGCTCTATAAATTGCAATGCAATAGGAGTCCATCTAGTACGTGAAGGTTTAGAAGATGCAACTTACATTTTGCTTATCAATATTTTCCTTTACTTGGATTTTGTAATTTGCTCTTTAGTTGATTATCTTTTTCTCTTCATTCAGTTGCTTGCAGCTCGGGTAGGATGTGAAGCAGAGGAAATATGCGATTTCGAGTTACGGCTTTGTGATACACAGCCAAGTACGTTTGGCGGTGCTTTAAAGGAGTTTGTTTTTTCTGGGAGACTTGATAATCCTTGCATGTCATTTTGCTCTTTAAGGTTTGTGCACCACACATGCCATCTCTCATGACTACTTTTTCAATACTGAATACTTTATCCTGGTTCGATACATCTCCCTTTTACTCTGAGATGATTTATATGTTTAAAAATCACTGAGCACTCAACTACCCTGGCAAAAGATGTTCGCATTTCAATTTCACCTTTTGTTGAATGACCAAATAACTTGAATTTCAAATAATTACTTTGTGGTAGTAAACTTGACAAACCATTACTCAAGTTCATAATTGAGTATTCAAACTTTACGATAGATATTTAAGTTATCAGCATGTAGTATCGCCCAAGATGCATGTACGCTTAACCGCCTTAAATGAAGTACTGGTTTGAAGTCTGACCACCTTAGTTATTAGAGGAGAAATTATTAGGTACGCGGCGCGCAGGGGAATAGTCATCCCCACGATTCCCCTGCTTGTCATGATGGCCACAAGGGACCCACAAATTGAAAATCGTGTCCATCACCCATTGGTGATGAGCATGACTATTCCCTACACGCCGCGTACCTAATAATTTCTCATTATTAAAGTGCTTTTAATAGTCAAACCAGCTAAGTTCCATTTTTCCATGGTCTATCTGTTGTTTTAGATGGTATTCATTTTTTGTTGAACGAAGTTCATTTGTCGATCGTTTTGAGTGAAAATTTTCTTCCATACATTCTGTTACTCTGGGGTGATGTTTGAAATTGATGCTCATAGATGAGAAAGTTGTAGATTCATGTTTAACTATTAGCTTAAAGCAGTATAATCGTCAACCATGCTACCATTGTGAGTTGGAGAAGGAAACTCGTACAGGTTTGATTATTTATTCTGCTGTTGACTCGAATGTTTGCTCCAAGCATTGATAGATGCTACATCTTCTGAAGTTTCATTGGACATTGAGACCGGCGTAAGGATGGTTGCATTGTTTGATCATGAGGAAGTGGGGTTGAATTCAACCCAAGGAGCTGGTTCTCCTGTCGTGTTAGATGCTCTATCAAGAATAACGAAAACTTTTTCTTCTTCGGACTGGGAAAAGTTTAAATGAGATTGCTTTTATTTGGCTTATATGAGGCCAATTCAAGTCGTAGCCGTTGATCTTGATCTGATGGCTACAAGGGTGAATGTTCATACCATCTGATGGCTACAAGGGTGAATGTTCATCCCCACCCACCCACTGATTTGATACCTACCGTCGGATTAGAATCTAATGTCCAAAAAGACTGTTCTCATGGCCTTTATATGAGAATGATCTCATATAAACCGGTCTCTTTCCAAAATTATGGATTATTACAACTCTAAGATGAATTCTGCCTTCTCCCTATGTTTCTTCAAAATTCATATATTCATATGCCTAACCTGTCCAAAATGTAAAGGGGGCTATTGAGATCTGCAAGTGGATTTTTTCGCATGCATGCATTATAGAAATCTGTTTTGGTTGCTGAAACAACTCTTCAAATTCCCCAAACTTTCCTTCCCGTTCAAAAACGATAGAGGGCCTGGCCTCACTGATCAGTTTGAACAGGTCTGGAAGGGAGTTCCTGAGAATGAATGCTTTTGGATCTGAAAAAACCCACCGAAGCTTCTATGTTTCTTGTAAAATAATTGCATTACTTCTTTACCAGAGCTTTCATCTTCATTACCATTCACATATATTTAATTGCAAAAGTTGATATTTCTAGAAACATGATCAATAGTACTTTCATCTTCTTATTTGCTGCAACTTCTTTTGACTGAGGTAACCCACGTTCTTTTTATTTGACTTCACTGTTGTTTTTCAGCTGTTGGAAAAGGCAATACAGAAGAGTTTCCTTGTATCTGCCGATATGGAGCATGCCTTGCACCCTAATTATATGGCATGGTCGTGTTCTTGAAGACAAAGGTTAGAGTTTTGAGTATGGGTATGATGTCTATTAATTCACATCCACTTTCAGGATAAGCATGAAGAAAATCATCAACCAAAACTTCATGGTGGCCTGGTTATCAAACATAATGCTAATCAGCGGTATGCTACTAATGCGGTCACTGCATTTGCATTTAGAGAAATTGCCGAGAGACACAAGCTTCCTGTGCAGGCAAGTCCCTTAGTTGCTTTATGTAGAAAATTAGAAAGAATATACTCCCTCTGCCGCTATAAATAGCTCCATTTGAAAGAATGTTTGTCCGATATTAATAGCTCAATGTAAGTGGTGGGTACCTTGGAATTGGTGAAAAGTAGTTGCTGGTGTCATCCAATAAAAGTCACTATTTTTCCAACTGGAGCTATTAATATGAAACGGATGGATGTCTTGTACACTCGTGTAATTGAGGTTTTTTTTTAGGATTTTGTGGTGCGCAACGGCATGCCTTGTGGATCCACACTTGCCACGGGTTGGGATACGCACTGTAGATGTTGGTGTCCCGCAGTTATCAATGCACAGCATAAGAGAGATGTGTGCCATTGATGATGTGAGTCATTCCTATGAACACTTCAAAGCTTACTTCCAAGAAGTCTGTCAGCTTAGATTAAGGTGGACATTTAAGTGTAACAAGTAACCATCTTATATTGATCAATGCACTATAACAACTAATATTTGAGGGGGGCCTCACCATTAACATGTGAGTTATGCCATACACCGGTAGCTTGGGCAGGCGGCTGCCCAGGCTTCAGTGTTAGGCCCTACCAGGGACAGATCCATATTAGAGGTTTTGGGGTCAGATGACCCCATTGGGTTTGGAATTTTTCCAGTATCCCTATTAAAAAATATGTTGGGTTGGGTAAGGAAAAAAGGTAAGGCTTACTAACTGACCCCATTGGAAAAATTTACTGACCCGGATTTAGGTCAGAAAAGAGAAAACTTAAAACTAATCATTAATATTTGTCCTTTTATTTTTTCTCTTAACTTAATATTTATCTTTCTAAAACAATAGGCAACTGATCTCTTGGCGTTTGAGATACATCTTTTATAGAAATTATCGCAATTGAAAGTCAACAAGATATCAAATAGTGTACCTTTAACATGTACATAATGTACATTTAATCTTTTATAGAGTAATTTATCATAGTTACATTTCATTTTCATTGTTTTCTTATATATTTTACTTCAATACATCTTAGTCGTTAGCCCAGTTATTCATAGTTTTTCTATAATGATTTTTATTACATTCTTGACAGGGTTTCTTGTTGCTTGCAATCTAAGCTAAGATGAAGACTTTCCAACCAGCATTCTATATAATATTTGATCCAACAGCCAATCGCCCCCAGCAAACGGCCAGAAAGTTGTCATCCTCTTCTCTGACCTCTATTTCATTGCATTAGGCTCCGGAAGCCTGAAAGCTGCCATGCCAACCTTAGGCGCTGGCCAATATGATGAGAACGATCAGAAGGAGTGTAAATATATCTCCACATTCTTCAATTTCTATCTCTTTAACATGGCCCTAGGGACTTCCTTGGGTGTCGCAATCCTCGTCTGACTTCAAAACATTAAGGGATGAGATATAGGCTTTCCCGTCTTGTTAGCCTTGTTGCTTCTTGGCCTAATAGCCTCTGCCGTCTGGTGCACCACCGTTTCGGACATGGACGGACACGAACACTATGAACCATTTACCTTAAAAATTATCAAGGACACGGATATGGACGAACAGACGGCCCTGGACGCTGATGCACTCCGTCCGCAGCCGCGTCTGCTCAGATGCCGGACTACCAAAGCTGTCCGTGTACGTGACGTGACAGACAGATTTTTATGTCCGTTGGATATAAAATGAACAGACGGATATAGACATCTGGATGCCGTTTACACCCCTACTTATGACCCATTGACAAAAATTCATGCATCCGCCCCTTAGTCCTACAGATTTCATAGTAGGGCCCACAGGTCAGAACCAATCAGACCCGTGGGCCCTCCCTAAAGCCTAGGCAACCGCAGGATATACATTTTTTCTTAACATGTAGTCTGCTTCTCTTAAGTATTAATGGGGAGCACCAACAAGAAGGCTGTAGGGTGACCTCAATTGCTACTGTAAATTCGAGCTGCTATATTAATTGCGTTGAACTATAACTTATTTACATGGCACATTGCTCATTCTTTTAGATATCTTAGATGATACTCTGAGAACCCTACTCAAATCATTTTCTGTAACAATCATCATCTTATAGTGAATGAAAACCAAAGATTGACGGGTGACTGTGTTATGTGTCTTATCTATTGTGCCTGGATAATTTCGAAGTATGTAATTTGATTGATCATAAAGTTATGTACTTTGATTGATTAGAAAGTTCCTCAATTTTTTTGGCGGTTGGGCAAACGATACTCCTGGCAGGCATTTAATTGCGCTATGATATCTCAGCCTAAGATCCAGGGTGGCCTTAATTTTAAAAACACTCAACTTTTATTATGCAGTGTTAAACAAGAAGTATTGGGATGTAATTGCAAATCCAACCTTGAACTGGGCAACTATCATTAGAGACAAATATGTGCTAACTACTGCAGCCTCATTGGCTCATAGACTGCATCTTCTGCTTCGACCATGCATTTTTTGTGCTAATTCGGAGGAGAGTTTAAGTCACATATTCCTCTTCTGCCCAATTTTTCAAACGGTGTTGACTTCTATAATTGCAAGTCCTTTTTTGCCTTCAAGTAATGAGAATCAAGTATTTGCTTGGCTTCATATTTTATTCTTAAAGAGCAAACAAGATCACACCAATGCATGAGGAAGGTCTCACTCCAGGAGCAACAGTCAGAACTCAACAGAGAATCTAGTTGTCGGATTCCAATCACACAACCAAGATACGCCAAATAGTCCTCCAAAAAATGTCACCTTAGGACCTTTTGTATGGAAAATGATATTTGTACATCACTTTTCCTGCACATTTCCGTACACAGCTGATGTGTATGGAAATGTGTAGAAAAAGTGATGTAGGGCTATCACTGTCCCTTTTGTATCCATCACTGTTTTACCATGAATGGCCGATAAATCTGGTGATGATCCTGATGGATACAGTGGATTCTAACACGAAATTTTGGAGGAGCATCTCCAACAAAAACAAAAGCTGTGAACTCACGTAACTCACCAAGTTAACTTAGTTGGATGCTAATTTCAAAGAGAAGAATCCTGTTGCTTATCGCTTTTTACTTGCATGCCTTCCATCATCCTTCCTTCGTTACCGAAGGCAGAAATCTCAATCTGCACAAGGCTGGGATTGAAGTCGGGGGCATAATGATAAGAGGCAGCTAATGACATAGATTAGAACAATTCGGAGAAATCAATTTCTTATTTGCATTTAAAAGAGAATAGTTCATTTAAGTTTGCTTACGCTATAAGAAAAATCTAGCTGAATGTCATGCAGTCAGTCTGATAAGCCATTATGAGTCTTGTGCTCAAGTAAGAAACTTTACGGTTTTGTCGTGTATAAGCACAAATTCTAACTAACACGTCATCTGTACCGAATTATACTAGTAGAATCCGCATGAACCATGTTTACAGCTGCCACCCTCTCCTCAATGTGAAGCATAGGCAATCCTAACGAAGAAGTAATACAATTTCTGCAATCTATGGTTACCCCAAGTCCCCAACTCATCAACATCTGCAATGGCTAGAATAACAAGGATGCATCTGCATAATCATGGCCAATACCAGATCACATTGATTACCAACAAGACCTGTCATGTATCTACAAAACCAGGTCTTCTATCACAGAATTGATTTCCTCAACAAAATTTCATGTCAAACATGAAGCATCCTGATTATGGGACATTTTCTGCATTTTCTTTTTCAAAATCTTCTCAAACTCATTATCCGAAACAGACAAAACTTGATTAAGCAGTAATTTAACTCCGCCTTCCTTTATTTTCTCATATCTTGGCTTTATTCTTTCCTCCAAACTGTAACCAAAATACTGAGGAAACTTCACTAGTTCTGACATCGGGTAGTCCATCGTCAAAAAATATTCCCATTTCGGCATCAAATTTTCTGTCAAGCTAAACGTGTATAAAGCCCCATATCTTGAGGCCATAGTGCCTATTTCCTCCAGATCATATCCATTGTTCAAGAAAAACTCTGTGACAGGCTTCAAATTGGCTTCAATGCTTAACCCAAAGGTCTGCGGGCAACGCTGTAAAAGAACTGCAACATCTACACCCATGGATTCGAAGTATTCAGCCGTAGGCCGAAGATTATCATCAACACTATAACTGATAATATGCGGGCATCGAGTTAGTACCTTGCCTATACTAACAGCTGAAAGGCCCATCTCGTGTAGATAGTCTACAGAAGCTTTCACCTTGTGCCTGCTATATGTGAGCAAAGCAGGAAATCGATATATAACTTTAGCCCATTGGTTTTTATCTACACCCAATTCTTCAAGGTATTTCATAGTGGGCTTAAGATTCTCGGAGAGGCTGATCCCACATAGTTGAGGCCTTTTTTGGAGGATGCTTGGAATGCTCGATTTGGGAACTCCAAGATCAAGAAATAGCTCCACAACAGGTTTGACTTTTCCCTCCAAACTGTAGTAAGCAAAAGCAGGAAACCTTCGAGTCATGTCTTTGATTTGCTTAATATCCATTCCAAGGTCTAGAAGGTACTGTACATGCGGAGGGAGTTGACCATTGGGGCCTAGTTTACTCACTCGTGCTATGGCTTTGAGTTTTTTAGAACCAAGATACGTCTCAGTTGGAGGTGGTTGGATAACTGGGGTTAGAATGGTTGTAGGAGTTGAAACTTCTTTGTTTGGCAAATTTGGAAAATTTTCCACCAAATCAACTACAACGTCTCCATGCTCCTCAACAAGAGAATCAAGAAATGGCACAAGGGCATCTCGAATTTCAAGGGTTGTGAGTTCTCTTCCTGGGCACATAATAAGGATGCGTCAATTCAGAGAGCATGACTTATGAAAAACGCTAATTTAGCTGATCAACATAGAAGGAAAATACAACAATATATGTGTGATATATATCAACACAATCATATAATCCATATACATGCATGGATACATAGAAGAGACTTCTATTGCAATGAAGTGTTTGAATTCGAACCTACTAGGTATCTGGATTTGTGAACAGCATGGAGCCTTGATATCATGTGGTCAATGAAATCATCTGATTTGTTAGTTATCCTTGCCGCAGCTGCATTGCTTAGGCCTTGCTTTCTCAAGAATAAAGATAGCACAGCTTTGGCTTCTTCCTTTTCTGCTGCTAATAAAGTCGGAGAAAGTGTAGTGCTTCGGGACCCAGCTACCCCAAAGTCATCTCCTATATTATCAGTTAAACACAATTATAACAGAGTATGGAGATTAAAATAAAAGTACCCATAATAAAACAGTTCTATACAAGATGACTGACCATAATTCACTTGGCACATAAAAATTTGTCGAGGGAAACAGAGCCTGGACCTGAAGAGCAAGAATATCAAGATAGTTATTTTAGCATGGAGGAAAACAGGCGTGATGCCTCACGCTTCTATGTCTAGCATGTCTACAAAAAATAAATTAGTCAGACAAAATTCTATTTTTGTAGGAAATGTTTATAATCACAGTGCACAGTGAGGGCATTATTTAGATAGAAAACTGGTTTCCATGTTGTTTACCATAGGCTTTTTCTACTCTTCATCATCAATGAACACAAAATTATACAATAAAAGTTTTCAGGGACGGAGTATCAAATTTTAGAAGCATATAGTCTAGCCCAGACCAGCACTTGAATCTAGAGTAGAAACTGGAAAGTCAGACAAGAAAGCATAGAGATATATCTTGATCAAGCCATTCAGTATCCTCTCTAACAGAACTGGCATATGTTTACGAAGGAATGTTTACAGGAAATCATATTGCATACTTGACAAATTAGGTACATGGAATTGAGTTCCATAAATGACTACCTACAAGGTGCAAATAAAAAGAAGGGGTGACTAATTCTGGGGTGGGAGGTTAACAACTATGACTATGTATGAAGGTTAGCCCTCTTCTTGTTGCTCTTGCTTGAAATATCAGACCTCTGGTGAGCAAACAGATAACACATCGGGATCAAAATTGGAGTCTGACCCTGCTGAGGAAATGGCCCACTTCAATAACTATATAAAATGAGGTGTATATGCCCATGTTAATATCACCGTAAGTTGATTGATCACGGTGCCAAAGATGGAGTACATCTTGCCATTTAGCTCCGTCATAACTCATAAGCTATGTTTATACTCAATTTCATTATCCTAATGTTTGCTCTCACAAGTCAACCCCACATTCCACGTTCGCCAACATACTCTTCCCCCCCCCCCCCCAATTAGCAACGATATTCTCAATTCAGGCTAATTCTACTTCATTTTCAGTTCACATGAACACAAAAAACAGGTACAACCAACACATGTCAAACATAAAGGCTACATGAAACAGGTCTTTAAAAATAAACAAACACAAATTTGCAGAACTTTCTTTGACAAGCAAATACCCGTCCTTTAGTTGTACCAAAGAGAACAACCATCCCTTCCTTGCACTGACAACAAATTTCCCCAAACAACAAGCTACGTCCTTTGTCACAACACTAAGCTAATACTCCCCAACCATAATCTTATCTTGATGAAACAAGCAGAAATCACATAAACAACGTCCAAAAAAGACGAAACAAAAACATGGGTTTTCAAGATGAGGAAGCAAACCTCGAGACTGGAGCTTGTTTGAGGAGGAATAGCTGGTGAGGCGCGTTGGGGGCCGAGAGCTCTCTCAGTGACAACATGGTTACGGCAAGGTGGACTGACGCCGGAGAAGCATGTGTAGCAAGGAAAGGACGACCAGCGACGGCGGAGAAAATCTGCATAAGATACAAAAGGAAAGACACGGGAATGGGCGGGGCATGGCGGGGTTTTTGGATGTGAGTGGCCACTGGTGGCTCTCGGCAAATCTCAGCCAGATAAACCACTCAACTCTACTGGAACTCTTTGAAACAGCCAACAGGGAGGCCGACAACTTGCACGTGCTTCTCTCACTTGCCTGATTTTGATCTTTGAAGGGTCCGTCTTACCCTCCATGGACCTGCAGAGGCCTATATAGAATTTTTATTTTGGCGGAATTTTACATAGCTTCATTAAATAAATAGGAAAAATTTAAATTAGATTGCTCGTATAGCTTATATGAGTTCAATTCAATTTGTAACAGTTAGATCTTGATCTGACGGCTACAAATAACTATAATAAACTCACCCAATAACACTCACCTATCCATTGATATTATACCCACCCTCGGATCAAAATCTAACGACCCAAAAGAGATCACATGTAAACCATTCTCTAAATAAATTAAGTTTACAAATAAGTATTATAAAATTTAATTCGTTCACGTAACTAAGTGTAACAAAATTCAAATATGACAAAAATATCATGCATCTTATTCCCGTCCCGCTGGTTCCTTCTCCCCATCATCAGCAACCCGCCGCTGGTTCTCCCCCTCCCCCTCATCAGCGGCCCCCTTGACCTTGTCACCTCGAGGTCGTCGACATCCTCATCTCCAATTCACGATCAACCACAGCCCCGTTGGAGCTGCGATCAGATTGATCCTATCTCAGATATGAGTCGCTACTTCGAGGCATATTGATGCCTATCGAAAGTTTGAGACAAAAAAATTTTACATTGTGACTAACTAACAAGCAGAAAAAGAAACTAACGAGAAACATCTCTCGTGACAGTTCCCCCACCACTTTACATTAGAAAAAGACTTTCAAAACTACTTCGAGATGAAGTATTCGCCACCATTTCATGCCACTTTATACAGTACAAAATCTCCACCATCCTATGATATTTTCTTGCTGCCCCTCCCAAAAGCCTCTCCAGTCACAAGTCTGATCCCTCTCACCCAGAGCTCTGCCGCCTCCTCCCCGCCCTCGCAGACAAAATGTACCTCCCTACCCCTCGTCGTCACCACTCGAAACACCCCCAGATCGCGGGCATCCCCCTTCCTCCCCCGGTTCCTCTGGAAGCTCGAGCTCGGCCCTGCCTCCGCCTCCCTGCACACCACGTTCCTCTTGCCGGACTTTCCCCATCTCAGCAGCCCAGCACCTGCTACCATCCTCATCACCTTCCCATGCGGCCTTCCCCTCCCTTCCTTGGTGTGCTTTATCACCTGTGCACCACCTAGAACCAGCACCCTCGCGAGCTGGTCCAAAATCACACCTTCCGCTGCCCCATTGCCATTCTTCCTAGCCAACAGCAGTGCCGTCTCACCCTGGGCGGTCTTTATATCGCACCAAGCCCCGCATGATATCAAAAACTGACAGAGGCTTGCATGGCTTTCCCTCGCTGCCAGCATGAGGGGAGTGTACCCGTCCTCATCAATCACATTCACGTCGTAGCCCCTGCTGGTTAAGAGTCTCAATGCGTCCAAGTCTCCACGACGAGCAGCACAGTGCAGGGCATAGAATCCGCCGGGCCCATGGTTGCCCTTCTCCAGCTCAAACTCGAGCATCACCTTCTCGAACTGGTCCCTCTTTCTGCTCAACGCCGCCAATCCAATTGCAGTCTCTCCACATTTATTACACAGATTCACATCAGCGCCTGCAAAGACAAGCAAGCGAAAAGGCTCAATGTGCTCTTCCAAAGCTGCCACCATGAGTGCAGAGAAACCTTTCTCATCCTGCCCGTCGAGGTCGATCCCTGGGAGCTCGAGCAGGACCTTTAAAGCTTCTATGTCGCCCGACTTTGTGATAAACAATAGTGATGAGAAAACAGAGAGATTGCTCGATTGAATCACCTTTCCAGACCGGACAGTTTGTACCACTGCTTGTTGGAACCCAACTGCCCATCTGTTGGTGTTGGAGATGGATACCACACTCTGTCCCACAGAGTTGACAGCCCCGAAGTCGGCTCCGGATGAGGCCAGGACACAGAGGCACTTGTCTTGCTTGTACCTGGCGCAGACCATCAACACAGTATCGCCTGAGTCAGTCCTTGAGTTGAGGTCGCACCCGGTGTTGATAAGGGTCTGGAGGATCCTTGGCAGGCCAAGCCGGGCGGCCATGTGAATAGGGTGGAAGTTGTTCTTGTGGCTTGTCTTGACTGGGAGCTCAAAGTCAGCTCCGGAGTCAAGCAGGACACTAACAGCTGCGTCGTTGGCACAGAGGATGGCGTGGTGGAGGAGGGCTCTGCCGAAGTGAGGGGCATTGGGAGGGTGGTGCTGGAGGAGCAAACGGAGAATGGTGCCAGTGGACTCAAAGTACTCCACTGCACACCATGCCATACCATAAGGCTCGGAAAGTCCGGCACCCACACGGAGTTCATCGCCGGAGGCCAGATCCCAGGACCATGCACCCAGGCTCACCTTTGTGTCTGTTCGCATACCAGCCTGATATTTTGGAATGTCAGTTAGGCTTGCTAGATAAATAATTCAGCAATTATTAACTTAATCATAACAATAAGAGTATTGAGATGTCATAATGTGAATGTAGTAAGGAATGGTCATGGACACACGCAAGATAATTGCATAAACCTACGAAGCTCCAATTGACATGGCAACATACCTGCAGCAAGTGACGTACTACAGTGACCTGCCTAGTAACAATAGCAGCGACAAGGGCATTGCAGTCTACATTAGTGTGCAAGGCTGGCTTTGAAGAGCATAGCAGCACGCGGTCTGTAGCGTTCGCATCAACTCCACACTGCATGATGTACAAATGGTGTTAATATGGCAAAAAAAGGTACAAATGGTGTTCATAAACGTGATCAATGCAATATGGATGGAAATTGCGTCAGTCGTAGACACAAATAGAGGAAGAAAATCACTCAAAAAATCAGAGACAGATACACACCAAAGTGGATTATAAAAGCTTTCTGTCATATTACAATGGCCAGAAATTAGCAGTTTCCATACTTCCTCTTTTATGTGGGAATTCTTTCTACATTCGAATACTTCTCACCATTTCACTTCTAAAGATGCGATTATTCCTATTTATCTAAGTAGTTCCCAATAATTCACAAAGAACCACTGGTAATGGAGCATTAACCAAACAGAATAATTTTATGAGAAACATCTACTAACTTACAAAGCTAAATGGGACCAACCATCGTGTGCATTGAAGGACAAAGGACATGTTGGGTACTGAAGGACAATGTGTAATGTTTTTTACCTTCACTAGAGATTCCACCACTTCCAGAAAACCTCTACAGCTAGCAGTCACAAGTGCATGTACTGCAATGTTCTGACGGATTAGATCTGAATGCATCAGCAGCTCAGCCATGTGGGCCCGTCCATGCCAACTTGCTTCTAACAAAGCTTCTTCACAGGCTTCTTGGGACGCCCCAGCTTTAAGCAGCAACTCAAGCAATTCCAAGTGCCCTTCTCTCACAGCAGCTGTTGTTGCAAACCCTTTGAACAATTTTTGGTTCACATCAGCACCCATGTTCTGTCGCCATAACAGAACACAAGTATCAGAACACAGCAACCAAGTAATCAACTATTTGTTATTAGAAAAGAAAAAAGAATCAACTATTACCAAATGTAACTATCAGTTTTTTTACTTTGGAGCAATGTTTTTATCTTGACAAGGAAACATATTCAGTTGATCCCATTGATTCTCAGGGTTTACCAAAAAAAGGACAGATCTCATTGATTCTCACGACAAATGTTCGGAACACATTAAGGTGCAACTGACAGTGCACAACCATGTAGGACAAAGGAGGCAAAACTTCAACAAAGCGGTGACAAGGTATGGGCACTGTAGATAAGACGACAGTGACAGTGGAGGATTATTGATAGACGCATGTGATACTTATGTACATATAAACAAATCATACACCGATTTTCCATGCATGACTCTTGAGATCAAATAGTAGCTTCTAATATACCAACATGCCACGATCAGTATTTCACCAAATAGAAGTATCATACAAGGAAATGTAACCCATGAAAGGAGAGTATAGCGAGAGTGCAAAAATGAGAAGAAAAAGTAATCACAGGGGAAAAAGACTTTACTAATTACCCAAAACAAAAAAAAGACTTAAGTACTGACATTTGATAGCCCAAGTTATCTTACAGTACATAGATCTGAAGAAAAACCAACTTCTGCATTATGCAAAATAGTACAAACATGAAAATTACGCAGTTCATAGAAGAAGTATATCTTTATCCTCTTTGCCCTCATCCTGTTGATTTCTTCATATCCACTCTAAACATAAGGTATATAAGTATAAACAACCACTAAGATGCTAGCATGAGAAATACCTTATGCATTTAGTCCTAATTTTCAGGCGAAGGCAATGTAAATTCTGTATCCTTTTCCTAGACGAATTTAACCAGGTAAAAATAAGTTGGTAAAAGAACGAGGAAGGTGGAATCCCTTGACAAATTCAGAACAATAACACATTGAGATTTTACTGCCCAGACAAGAGAATCAGTTCAGAAATGATTTCTGATTTGGTCGTGCATGTCAACATAATTTCTATGAATAAACAAACAAACGCAATTTTTAAGGAGAAACTAGCCTAGGATACCCTCCTGAAGTTGATCTAGATACACTTGAACATATGGGTTCTCGTCTTGTGATATCACCATACACATGGGACATGTTTGGTGATAATCCAAGATGCGTATCTCGTGGGCCACACACTATCAAGACAGTTACAGTCTTTGAACTTATGTGACTTGGGTAGCTTCATTCAAAGTACAAAACCAGGCAGATTGCCCACGGAAGTCTTTGCAAACCACTAAAGGCCCCACTCTCAGGTGAGCCTCCACCGAATACCAACAGCACAGTAAGAAAATTAAAGAATACCAGACCAAGTTTCTGAAAGAATGAAAGCTCACTTAAATGCAGAGACAGCTTATGCAAGCTCAAGCCCCTGCTTTCATCAAAGTTTGGTCCTCTTCCAGGCATATCTAGTTCCAAAAACTGGATATACTTGGGTCCAGAAATGAATCAGTTCAAGAAATTAGACTAATCTTAATAAAAAATGAAGAGAAATGTACATAAAAATGCTAATGTAGTAGAATCAGATAGAAGAAACGCTAAAAACAGTAAAACAAAGATCAAAGTGTTATGAGAGACTATAAAGCAGCGAGCTTGTCAACAATTCCAGTGAATCATTAACATAGAACAACAAATATTATGACCGCCGATATCAGAATCGGTGACACAATACTTAACAAAGACATGAATCAGCTAAAGGAAGTGAACAATCAAATACTGAATGCATTTGAAGTAGGATTCAAAACGCAGTTTTGGGAAATGGCTGAGCTAACCAGAAGCTTGCGAGCGAGCGCCATGTTGCCAGAGTGAGCGGCGAGGAACAGCGGCGTCACATCGGTCCTGAACTCCTCATATTCAAACCGCACCTCCCCGGGCGCCTCACCGCGAAGCACAACCTCCGCCTTGCGTGACTTGAGGCAGACCGCCCCGGCATAGTTCACATCCAAGCACGGATCCGCCAGTAGCTCGAACGCCGCCTTCAGATCCCCCCCGTGTACCGCTTCCAGCAGCCGCTGCGATATCTCCGCCCCGTAGTCCACCGGGAACACCTGCCTCCCTCCCCTAAATCCCCCCGCCGCGTTCCCGAACACCATCATCCTTCCACCACCTCTACTCTACTCCACACAAACCTCAAGTCTCCATCACATAGCAGAGTGTCCATCTTCCATGATGAGAAATCCAAATGTAGGCCTCCAAGACTGGTGCTCTTGAGCTTGGTTCCCTCCAGAGACGGTAGAAAAGGAGGAAACTTTGAAAGGCGTGAGCGCCAGGGGGGGAGTGTTTTGGGAATTTAAAGGAGGAGCTTTACCTTAGCTTCTTGTCTCGTTGGAGGAAAGGGGGAAAAAGGAGAGATTTTTACTACCCTCTCCGGCCGGTCGTCAGCCGGTCAGGGCCTGCTTGACCGCGGGGCCCAGCGCAGAGTGGCTTCTCTTCGTTATCTTCTTGGACACGCCGGCACTTTCAGCTATGGCTTACTTCCTCACGGCTTGGCTCTGGGCCATACGGCTGTGCATTGCAAGAAGGTGCAGTGAACAAGGCTCATGCGCATCTGGCCGGAGCAGGAGAGCAGGATGTGCTCTGAGTTTGGTCGTCTGATCACTGAGCAGGTTGGAGAACATGTGTTCGTCGTTTTTGATTCGGAGCCATGGTTGAATGGGTGTAGCTAGAAGAGTCCAAGCGATGCAATTATATATTGCATATAATGGTAGAAGGGGGGATGTGCATATCAGCAGCATATCTACCATTGTGGACTGGCAAGGCTGTGGGCAGCTACCATTCGCGGCTGGAAGTGGAAGCTCAGAGATGGACAAAACTCGGAATAGTGTGTGATTTGACACTCGAACAAGCAGAAATCAGAGTGGCTCGTGGCTGTGCCTTAGAGCCGAGGCGCCGCCGCTGGAATGGTTCGATTCTGCGTGTATCATTGGCAAGTGGCGATACAAGGAGGTAGCAGACCCTGAGCCACCTTGGACCCTCAAGTCATCGATGCCACTAAGGAGAGATAGAGAGAGAGAGCCAGTTGACCCCCTACAGTATTTTCTTGTTCTTGTCTGGCTTGTAGATATCAAAGCCTACGCTGGAGCTTACTTAAACTTGCTTTTGGTCATAAGTAAAGATTTATGCCACTTAATTTGTACTTTGGGGGGGGGGGGTGTAGATGGGACTCGCGTTGTCATAACTCTGAAGTAAAGATCCGTAGGTCATCGATGCCACCAAGGAGAGATAGAGAGAGAGCCAGTTGACCCCCTACAGTATTTTCTTGTTCTTGTCTGGCTTGTAGATATCGAAGCCTACGCTGAAGCTGACTTAAACTTGCTGTTAGTCATAAGAAGATTTATGCCACTTTTAATTTATGCCACTTAAACTTCCTGTCATATAGATGGAACTTGCTTTTAGTCATAACGCATAAGTAAAGATTTGTGCATGTACTGCTCCCCGAGAGCGGCTGTACGTACGTCCCGGGAAAACCGTTCATTTGCCGCCGCGTGTCCTTTACAAGTGAGAGTGAGCCGGTTTGGTTTGAAAACGATAAACCAAATCGGCAAATGAGCGTACGTCCTCTGGACGTACGTGTAGCCGATCCACTCTCCTGCTCCTCCTCCCCCTAAACAGGCATAAGTCTTTACTCGTTCGGGGCGTGAAAAAAATAAAATATCTACATTAGATATTTCACTTTTACTAGTTATTTCAGGTTTTTTTTCACTTTCAGGCTGAAATACCTGAGGTGTTTGCTGTGTTATTGGTTTCTCCATACCCCAAACGGCCCCCAACTGCTGACTGCACTAAAACCATGCATTAACTGGTGACGGGGGTATATTGTAATGAAAAAAATGATTTGCTAGTCTGATAAGCATTAAATGTATAAGAAATTTTATTTATACTAGTACATGCATAAGAAACTGAGATATACTATAGGAGTAACATGTTAGAAGTTAGAACAGATGCCTCCCTAAGGGAGTACGCGACAAAAGCAGGAGGGTGACTTGAAAAAGAGTGAGTATTGTATTGTATATGCAGGAGTCCAGGCATTGGAGTCTACGCTAGCCAGCCTTCTACATTAATAACGGTATTTAACTACTGTGTACTCATATTATATGCTCTTCTTTACTGTGGAGACAGAGAGGCCGTCTCATTACCATTTCTCTCATCTCTAGACTGCCGACTGCCGACTGCCGACTGCCCACTCATCACATTGTTTTCTGAGATATGAACAAAGATGACTGCTCTCTCATTGCATTGTTTTCTGAGAGATGAACAAATATGAAGTTGGCACTTGTTACATCAAGAAAAAAAAAATTGGCACTTTAGTGTCTACATATACCATGTAATAATTCCATAGCCAAAATTTTATCCTTTTTAGACTAATGAAGCTGCAGCAGTTTGCTCTTCCTTAATTGTGGGCGGTACAGGTACTTCTTCTACTGTACAACACCAATACCATCTCATGTAGAACTGTGATTCAAAACTTAGCTTAGTGTACGGTAACTAGATATACAATGCTTGCACATAGTACTGCACATGGGTGTGCATGTTCATGGATTCAAGTCAAACTATTTCCCCTTATTTGGTGGGCTACTTAGGTCCAGTTACGAAACAACCGGGAAGTCTTTGATGTGCATGTGGAACCTAACACATGGTTATCACCTTAGGAGTTAGGGCTTAGGCACTAGCCAAATGAAAGGATTCCTTTGGTGCAGCTTAGGCCAACTATGGTAGGGTGCCTAAGCTCTAAAGCTTTTCTTGTCTACATCTGCCACTGCTTGCCTTAGTTACAAGTTAAATAAGTTGTCATGGGTACTTGTGTGGTTGGTGCTCTTCCTACCCTACTCCCTTGTGGTCTTATGAGCTTAATTTTTGCCCTTTGTAGAAGGATGGGATTAAACTACGACTGACCATTTTGTTAGTATCATCTCAAGTCTTTAACTAGTTCATCAAGAAGTGGGGCCAGCCACATGTATGACCTAACTTCTAATCCCTTACCTTCCGGAATAAGCTATATAATCTTCACTTTATGCATAAAAGCATCAGTGTGTCAAATATCCAAATGGATCAATATTGCACCAGTTGCAATCAACCGTAAGTGGCAAAGAACAATATCATTGTCGGCAAAAGTGAAAGTTTACATTTGCCATCATTTGAGTTGTATTGGCGCCTAGTGTTTGTTTATACCTCATAGCTAGCTCATACTTCCGAGGTCTCCAACATTAAGGAATAATCAAACCCGAGTCCATACCAACCATTGCCTTGAAAAGTAGAAGAATTCAACGTCTCACATACTTGAAAAAGCCCACAGCATGCATCCAGCAGGTATGGCCTACCCCATATATTTATAAGTAGCATCTGCTAATTGTGGATAAACTGAAAGAAGATTGCACTTGGAGAATTGGATCATGGCGAAGTAGTTGCTTGTTTGTCAACCATTCAAAAGCATCATTTGAATGATTGGATCGTGCCCAAGTAATTCTTGCAAGTTGTTTGCGTATCAAACATTCAAAACCATCTTTTGAATTTAACAACTTCCTTCAAAACACAAATTAAACTCATTCCATGTAAAATCTTTTTGTTGGAATTGTGGGTGGGTCCTAATGTCCTATGTTAGCTTGTCTTTCTGTCTTCCTCAATTCCTTTTGGGACGGTGGTTTTGCAGTGATTTTTTTATGCTATATGATTAATGGGATGGTCCAAATCTGAATCAAGGTCATTGCCGAAGCAATCAAATAGAATTTGAATTCATTCCAAAGAATGAAACCTTTTCGGAACTGGAGTGGACGAGTGGTCATGCCTGATAGTGCTAGACATAATCAAACTTAACACAAGAACTGATGCACGAGACCTCATCATATAGAGCACACTTAAACGAAATTGTTACTTTCGAATCTTATCGTTAACAGGAATGACATCTTTAGCTAACTTTACTCATCCTTTTCTTTAGGCTTCTTAATTCTCAGCCTAGTTGCTTTCTGTTTAAGCAGGCAATAAGGACTTCAGAACATCAAATGTGAAATGCGGTATTAAGATGGATAATGGCTGTTCTTTGTTTTGTACTTTATTTTTAAGGGGGTTGTTCACGCCCATTGACTTGAGTTGAGTTGAGGAGAGGTTGTACTCGCTTGTCTTCTTTAATATAATTTTTCAATTATCAAAAAAAAAAGATGGATAATGGTTTTTTATAGACTGCAATTTTACATTATTTTATACATATTGATTTATCAAGGACATGACAATGAAATTTAGTTCTGTATGCTCCTGTTCATTGATCTTTATTTACTTTGTTTCAGCATATGCATAACTGTCTAACTATCATCACCTGATCAGCTACATGAACGACTTTATTACTCTCTATTTTTGTCGAAAATGAAAACAACTTACTCTTGGTTAGCGGGGTTGGGTATTACAAATTTACAACATAGTTCTCTTAATCATTTCAGTTTGGAACTGGATGGGCTTCGCCTCCTAAGCCCTGAGATTTGTGTGGCAAGTAAGCCCAACGGGCCACATTTTTTCAACCTTGACTCCTTGAGGGCAGTGCCACAAATTCTAATGTAAGAAACCTAGTTCTGTGGGCCTTGGGATGGTTAAAAATGCACTGAACCGAAGAAAAAAGCATTGCACAATGGAGAGTAAATTTTAGGACTCGCCTATGACTTGAGGAGAAATTAGTCAGTTTTCCCGAGTGCCACGAGGGATTTACTCCTACTTTACATGAACATCAATGGACAGGATTGATGGCATATGTTCTAGCGCACATTAGCGGATTACTTGCGGTAACATACGCTAGCATGTGCAACATCCGGATCGACGGCTCCTATAACCAGCCGTCTATTATAAGAGATAGATGGTACACCCCACTAGCACACAAGCTTTAGTAAAGCACATTATGAATATATGCACTGTGCTTGAATACTGCACCGTTGATCTCGTTTGATCGAAGGCGGGTGAAGCTTCACCATATTTTTTTTACTTATTTCACCAGATAACAACTCCCTATCGCTATAATGTCTATAGAGAATGGACTCTTTGTTGCGTTGGTGCACTATGGCATCGAACTATAATATTTTTTAGGGAGACTTTGTGATAGTGAGTAAAAATCCTAGCAATATGGTAGAAGATATCAAAAGTATGAACATTTGAGTACGATGTAATTATTCTATGTTATCAGACTATCGACCTTACATCTACATTATTATATACATATCATGTACAAAATTACATATTACGTAGCTACTGCTTTTCTCTCTATGCACTATACCTGATCCCAAAATTTCCCTATTTTTTATGTTTCTCATCCTTCTTCATAAGTCAAATTAACCAAAGAAGAGGACAATGCCCACATCCAAAGCCCATACATCTTATATTGATTTTTTTCGAAAAAAATACATCTTATGTCAACAAAAAATGAAAGCCCACACTCAAATGCTCGTTGCCCCCCCGCTCTCTTTTGATGATTTGAATGTTCACTTCACATTTTAAGAACTGTTATAATAACATTATAAGAGATTTGTAATAATGCTAAATGCATTTTATTTTCTACAAAAGACTAATAGAAATTTTTTACAAGGGAAAACTATATACTTTTTATGAAAGGAAGAAATAGTACTTATGGCAGGTATATGTTATGAAAATAAAAGGATAGGATCCATGTGGCTAGAGGCAATCGCCCAAGAAATTCGACAAAGGAAATACAAAAGACGAAACTAATACAAGCACACAATTTGATGTGGTTCGGCCTAATTATTGCACCACCATGAAATGATTTTTTATTCCACTGTGTTGTAGAACATAAAGTACAATAACACTATCCCAAATCCTTTTGAAATTACAAGTATTCATACCAAAACTCTTCCTCAATCTTGAGCATGAACAAGTCTCATGCTTCAAGTCTTCTTTCTACTATCAACCCTAGAGCATACAAAAGAATACATATAAAATATTTAGAAGAGATGCACACGATATACATCTTAGAAAACCCTAAAACCCCCCTCCTATATAAGCCTTTAGATGTGCAACCAATCCCCTAGCCTAATAGGGGGAAGGAATCCCACGAATATATGCTTCAAATCGGACAAAAAACAAAGGTTTTTGTATCAAGTCATGTGGCCCGATCAATCGTTCATCAACGGCAATTGATCACCAAAAGCGCAACATAACTCTTGTCCTAAAAGATTCTAGCCGATCAATTGCCCAAATGGGTCGATCAATGAACCTCTTTTTTTTTTCGAAACTGCCCATGCGTCTTCTTCTTGCTTCCTCCCCACTTGAGTTCAAGGCACTCCAAAACCAACAGTGGGGGGAAGGGGCAGAGCACGAACACATGAATAGAAGTAGCACTTGATGCCTATAAAATATCATACAATCGAAATTTAAGAGGCAATCTAACCCTCGAGGGAGTTTAAGATGCAAAGAAGAGATATATGACTCAGTTTAAAAAATCAGAACAAAAAATAAAAATCTAATATGCAATTGTTTGACCATCAAAACTAAAAATCATTTTTGGTGGATCGAGAAACTAATCCATCAATCAAAGTTGGAACGAGGCTAAGATTTGTAGCATCATCCATCTAAACATAACAATATAAATACTGATAGATAGCTAAATCATGCTGACATAGTGCTCAAAGAGAGACTTGTTTGAGATATTTTTTATTTTGTACTCCCTCTGTTCCAAAATACTATATACATTTAAAAATATTCACTCTTCCAAATACTCTGTATATTTTGCCAAATCATGTGACTTCTTCTTTCCAAAATTGGAGGAGACTTGAAAGAACTTAGTTCGTAAACGAGCATATAAGTTGGACGGAATATAATGAAGAAGAAGTCATGTGACTTCCTTGGGGTTTAATGGTCCAATAAAAATGAGAATTTACTCAAATATATAATGTATTTTGAAACAGAAAGAGTATTATTTATGAGTTTTTTCTGTGTTTGAATCACCGATAGTTGAAAACATTCTTTTTATTTGGTCAGGCTCGGATCAGTCTTTGCTATGAACTATCAAGTGGCTTTTATTGAGAAAAAAACATCGAAATACTCATCGATGAGTAAATCATTTTCACTAGGCATTAGGCCCAATAATCAAGAGATACTTTGCCTGCCCCGGTGGAAAGCTCAAATGGCCGTACTACAATCAATTGGGGTTGCAATCAATCCATTGATTTGCATTTAATTGTCGTGCAAAGAATTGATTGATCATTTGTTCTACTTTTTTCTTTTGCGGTACAAGATTATTTGATCTACTTAGGTCTCAATGACAGCTTTCTTCTCATTGCGTGCCTTGAAGAAGTGTTCCCACGATCTGTAGGTAAGGCATCAATTCATCCAGTCACCTCACCATGGTATTTACAGCCCACAATGTTCATTTCCCAATCATGAGGGAAGGAACATTGTACTTAATCAGCGTTTCAAGTGAACTTACCAAATGCGCCAAATAATGAACCTGGATGGTTGGCGGCTCTCTTCTCTCCCACCCAGAGGTTCAGACTGAAACCAGACCGCTGTAACAGTACTGCTTTGATCCCCCCATGGCCCCAATGTATTCAAGCCATAACATGCAAAACTTATAATATGACAACGTGATTGAAATTAATCTCTTACTATCAATTTGGGCAAAGACGCATTTATAATAGAATGTCTCACTTCCCTTCTTACTAGCTCTTCCCAACTAACACCACTAGATTTTGTTTACTGCGTGACAATATAAAGATTTGGGTGTTAATACTTGTACAAAAAAGAGAACGGTTTACATGAGATTATTCTCGTATAAGGAGCATGGCGCCAATCTTTTAAGTCGTTGGATTCTGATCCGAAGATGGATATCAAATAAGTGGATAAGTGAATGTATTAAAACAGTGAGTTCTTCATAGCCGTTTGTAACCATCAGATCAAGAACCAATGACTACGATTTAAATTGGCCTCATATAAGCCAAATGAGAGCGATCTCACTCTCATTTAAACTTTTCCCTAAAAAAAAGGGTGTTAAAAAGTGCTCACACTAAGGGACTTACAACAGTGCGACTGCAACTAGATTCGAGGACAAATGGACAATGAATCCACTAGGTAGATTGGTTTATCTCAAAAGTGCTGTCATGGCTGTCACACCTGCGTGCATATAATTGGAGCTTTAGCAAAAGTTCATTACACACACAAAAAAAGTTCATAACTGAATGATGGTTAATTTTAAGAAGAGAAAAAGGAACTTGTGTATTTATAGATGAGTGAGATACCTGCATTATCTAAAATGCAGTGTACAGTAGACAAACTTCCCAATTCTCCTAAAAGATAATCCCTCCGGTCACTATTAAGTATTAATAAATTTACTTTTCTTCAATAGATACAGTTTTTTTTTAATGAATTAAAATTTTAATTTATTTGAAGAAAACTATATCTGTTAAAGAAAATTGTCTTTATTAAAAGTGAACGGAGGAGTACAAAAGACGGGATGTCCTACAGGCTACAAAGGGATGTCCTAAAAAGTGCTCATTCGCTGAAAACGTCCATGTTACCCACATGTGAGCCCCATCTAATATCCTAACTCCTAACTCCCGCCATGAAAATCTACATTTAAATCTCCTCCGTCGTTGACTGGGAAATGGAAAGGCATCCTGCAGTTGGCAACGCTCAGTTGTTGTGCATTATTGATGGATTCCAAGCAGAAGTATCATCCAACAGTAAGCTCATTAGATATAAGAGAGTGACAGAGCACTCACTTCACCAAGGTTGAATTACAGTAGTTCAAAGATGCTTGACCCATATCCAAATAAGAAAAGGTTGCTCACATACTCTTTCAACGGATGAGGTTTTTCAAAGGGATTCAGCTGGCACAACTGGCAGGGCCCAAAGGCTTTAATTGTTTAATCTCTCAGTGCAAGTCCCAAGAGGGAAAAGATGGTTGATGTATTCAAGGATAGCCCACACAGGTTCCCACTTGTCCTGGAATTTCCGTCTACTGAGAATATCTTTTCATGGCCTAATCTACCACATGCTATTATAGTATGAAGTAAACTTAAAAGTTCGTCCACTAGAGTCTCAGACATTGGATGAATCAAAATGTAATAGAAATCTAATTTCTTTCAAGCAAATAACGTAAAAAAACAAGTTACCAGTCCAGTAGCTTAAGAAGAAACAAAGATATCCAACCAAAAAAAGACTGCAAATTTTTAATGGTTCTCTAGTGGTTCTGTGGCTGGCTACTTTTCCACTATCCATCCGTTCTTTATCATTTGCTTATGGGTTCTACTTGTATCACAAATCTCACTTTCACAGCAAATGACACCGACAAAAGACCAAGAGGAGCTTGCTCGCCTGTAAATAGGATCATATCCAGGGGCTCTACTCATGTACAGTACAACCATGAGCCGACTGGCTCATCTCACACTCTCACGTACAGTAAAGAGATTTGAATGCCAGCTTGCTGTAAGCTACGGAGACTGGAGAAGGCTGCTCTCTAAGGACTGCAAGAGAGAGAGAGAGAAAAGAGAAAGGTCTGATAGTACTCCAATGATCTGTTCTTCTCCCTTCTGCTGCGCACACCTATCCCCATTAATGCCAAGAAACTAAGCAGCTCTTCCAGTGAAGAAAACCATGTGGTTGCCGTAAATGTTTTCACATCCATAGTTCCCAGTTTTTGTTTTTTGCTTTTCCTTCCAATCTCACGATCATCACTCATCAAGAACTGCAAAGGTACTCAGACTTCCCTAAGATTTCAACTTTGGAACCTCATGAATCTTTTCAGTTTTCCCTGCAGTTAAAAACATGGAGTTCACATACTGTGTTTCTTCCAATCTGTTCATGGCGATCCTTCACTAGAACAGATTTCATGATGTTACGTTGTAAAAGCTCAATGCATCAGCGTGAACATCCTGCATCACGTGTTGAACTCTTTGCTACCATCTTCTCTGTTCTCTAGTCTGTACTTCCTTACTGGGTCTTTTGTCTTCTGCCCATCACATATGGCCAAGCCTTTCAGACGTGTCCTGTTCTACTTCTCACTACTTCTGTTCATATCTGGTTCCCAACAGTTGCAATCATCTCACACCCAAGTTCTTCTACAACTCCAAAAGCATTTGCAGTACCCAAAAGCATTAGATGTGTGGAACTCCAAATTTGATTTCTGCTACACTCCTTCTTCCCCAGCACTAAGCATTACCTGCCAAGGCAACTCTGTAACAGAGCTCAGAATCGTGGGAGACAAGCCCGTCAAAGCTAATGATTTTCAGGGATCCCCTCTTCCTGGTCAGACTCTTTCCCAAGACTTCTCCATTGATTCTTTTGTTACTACTCTCTCCCGGCTTGCTGGTTTGAAAGTAGTCTGCTTGGTCTCTTTGGGTATGTGGGGTCCTCTCCCCGACAAGATTCACCGGCTGTATGCGCTGGAAGTTCTGGACCTCAGCTCCAACTTCCTCTACGGTTCAGTACCTCCCAAGATCTCTGCAATGACAAAGCTCCAGACTTTGACACTGGATAGCAACTTCTTCAATGAAACTGTTCCTGATTGGTTTGATTCTCTATCCAATCTGACTTACTTGAGTTTGAAGAACAATCAGCTGACTGGTTCATTGCCTGACTCTGTTGGTAGAATTAAGAATCTCACTATTCTAGCTCTCTCCCACAACAACATTTCAGGTGGTTTACCGCATTTGAGTGGCTTGACAAATCTTGCTGTATTGGATTTGAGAGAGAATGAGTTGGATTCTGAGCTACCAGTCTTGCCCAGGAACTTGGTTACAGTGCTTCTTAGCAGAAATTCTTTGTCAGGTGAGATCCCCCGGCAACTCAGTGAGCTGGATCAGCTTCAACATTTGGATTTCTCTAACAATTGTTTCCAAGGAACTCCACCTTCTGCTTTGTTCTCATTGAAGAACATCAGCTACATAAATCTGGCATCAAATCAGCTCAGTGGATCACTTTCACACACTGTAAAATGTGGAACAGCCCTGGGTTTCGTGGACATATCGAATAATAGACTATTAGGTGGATTGCCCTCTTGTTTAAGTTCTGGAGTGGAGAATAGAGTTGTCAAATTTGGTGGAAATTGCTTGTCTGTTGATCCGATGCATCAGCATGGGAAATCATATTGCCAAGTATCAACTGTTAAGAAAAAAGTGGCAGGTCATAAGGATGCAGGACTGATAGTGGGAATAATTGTTGGAGTTCTGGCTGTTCTTTCAATATTTGCACTTGGGTTTTTAGTGTCGTGCAAAATTATTTGTTTGCGGGGATCTTCAGAACAGCGATTGCTGCCAAAGACCCAACCTGATAGCTCTCCGTCAGGATTCTCCTCCGAGCTCATTGCTAATGTTGGTGGGTATCCCATCTTATATCTTTTTTTTTTACTTATACCTTTCCTTTATTACTAATTAGTTTGTAGAATTCATGTTGGATTTTGCTAATACTTTATTTGGTACACTTTCGTCTCAACTTCTCGTAATCGATGTCCAAATCTGGTGAAGGGTGTCTTTAAGTGTCTTTAATCGAATTTTGGATTAGGTTCAAAAAAAGTTTTAAAGAAAGAACATGGATTAGGCAATCAATAATATTTTCTAGATTTTAGTACAACCAGCCTTTCTTTTCATTAGTTTAGCATATGAAGCCTATGTGAACCCTTTACGAGTAGAATGATGAAATTTTTCAAATTCAAATCTGAGTTACTTTCATTGATTCCATTTACGCTGTCAGTAATTTTCTTATCATGTAACTGTGAGCCTAAATAGACGATACCTTCCGTCTTTGGCTGTATGGTTCATAAGAATTCAAACTTCACACAGTTTTCAATGTCATGCATCTTATTCTGCTTATAATTAGAACTCTCTCTCAAGGAATATCGTATCGGATATCAGTAAAATATCGGTTGACCAAATAGATAAAATATGAGAGATATATCGGAGATATTATGTAAAAAAATATCAGTAGTCTAAAACTAGTTTTTACCATGTATTTTCACAATATAACTTCTAAAATGAGTGATAATAATTTAGACAAGCATAAATTTTAAAATATGCATAAAAATACGTATATAATTCAAAATATGTGTTTGCATTTTAAATCCATGTCCTTCCACTTGGCATAGGATGAGAAACAAACGGGAAAGTTGATTTTTTTTTATTTTTTTTTTAAAAATCATTTTTTTTAAATGCTGATATATCATACCGGAACCGATATATCGGCAATATTTAAAAAAAACAGTTAAAACTGATACTACCAGGTCTCATTGTATCGGATGGGGCACAATATCGATATATTGGTCAGTGAGACAACATTCCATGCTCTCTGTTCTTACCCAAAAATGAAAAAAATTCTCTGTTCTTTGTTTTTTGTTAAGTTGTATTCCCTCCATTCCATATTAATGGTCCAATTTGGAAAATTAAGTGCCATTTAAGAAAGCCAGTATATCAACTGTTTTACTCTTATCAATTCAAATTTCTTAATCCATCCACTAATTACTAGAAGAATAACATGAAATAGCACTTAATGCGGGGCCTTTTTTTTAATAAAATGAGACTATTGAAATGGGATGAAAGGAGAATCAAGCTAGTTCAGTTTCTTTTCTCCTCCCAATAAACCTTGAAAATATGAAAATGATTATTCTCTTTCTACCCGTTACACCGGAGACTTGTTTTATTTTTCTTTCCTCAGGATATCTTTCACAAATGAAGCAGAGGACACCAGGTTCACAAGTGTACCGATTGTTTACTTTGGATGAACTAAAAGCTGCAACTAACAACTTTGACCAGACAAAAATTTTAGGAAATGGCTCTGCTGGAAAGGTACAATGTAATAAGTCCTTGCAGAAAGATAATGTGAATGTCCTCCAGGATTTTTTTATCCTGCATCCCAATAACTATTCTGAACATTTAGTTGTTTATAGGTATATGATGAAATTTCATCCTCTTTTCAGCTCTACAAGGGAAGACTAGAAAATGGGACCTATGTGGCTATCCGATGTTTGGCATTGTCAAAAAGATATTCTGTCCGTAACTTAAAACTTAGACTGGACTTACTTTTGAAGCTCCGCCATCCAAATTTGGTTTGTCTGCTAGGACATTGCCTTGATGGCCCACCAAATGAATCTAGTGTCAATGGAGTTTGCCTCATTTATGAATATGTTCCTAATGGAAATCTCCATTTTCATCTTTCCGGTAAGAGAGCAAAGAACATTTTCTGGTGAATCTTAAAGCACTCATGCCTTTTCTCCCTCCTCCGATACTAATATCATTTGTTATGGCAGATCATGCACCGGGGAAACTCCTTAGATGGTCAGAAAGACTGGGGATTATGATAGGTGTAGCAAAAGCAGTGCATTTTCTACATACTGGAGGGATTGCTGGTTTGTTCAATAAACGATTGAAGTCCAACAATATTTTGCTTGATGAACATCATATAGCAAAACTGAGTGACTATGGATTGTCTCTCATTACAGAAGAATTTGATAAAACTGAGGTATTGCTTTTCTATGGATACCAGATATATAATCTACAAATTATTTGTTTAGTGATACTTACTCCATCTGCCATTAACTGCTTGTAAAATATGTTACCACTTATATGGTCTAGAGTTGATCATTCTGAGAACTCATTCCACTGTTTGTGCAGGCTAAACCGGAGGGTCATAAACCATCTGCTGTTGTCAACAAGTCTTATACATGGTAAGAGTCATTCTTCAAATTAGCAGCCTACGGCTAAGATTATCATGTGAAATTCCTATGAAATTTCATAGATAATTTCAGCTCTACCATCATTATGTTAAAGCCTTTATGTAAAATTATGCTCAATATCTATGCTCCAGGGAAAAGGCAGAATTAGAGGATGACATTTATAGATTTGGTTTGATATTACTTGAAACACTTGTTGGAAGTACAATGTCTGAAAAGAAAGAAGCATTTGAGGTTAATGAAATGGTACATCTCCAACTGTCATTTTCATCTTTCTTGGTTTTCATGCGCCAAAATATTTGTGATTTTACAGTATCTAAATGTGGATGTATATAGGCTTCTTCCTTAACCAGCCATGACGGCCGAAGGAAGTTGTTGGATCCTATAATACTTACAAATTCGACGCGAGAATCAATATCCGTTGTAATCTCCATCACAAGTAAATGTGTCTCACCAGAGTCATCCAGTCGTCCATCAATGGAAGATGTTATCTGGAACTTGCAGTATGCGGCTCAAATACAAGCAGGAGCTGATGGAGATCAGAAATAAGAAGCTGTATCCCACATACACGAATTGGTTTGCGGAAATAATAGGTTAAATGCCAGAGTGTGATAACAAGCAGCCCTTTGAAATTTCACATGTATATATATGTCGGCTGAGCTTGTTCTTTGTACCATTCCTCTAAACCAAATTTTTTATTAAAAATGTATTTCGATGTCAAATTGTCAATGTTTGCAAAATTTATGGCCGCGTATCTGCATGTCTGCTTAATATTTCAAACTCGTCTTCAATTGTTGTTCTCGCAAAATAGTTCTGAACCTTATGCCATTGCTGTTTGAAGATACTTTTTCAGAAAGCCTGTTCCATCCTACTTTTTTTTATAAAGAGGGGTGTCCGAGTCCTTAGGACTGACTAGAAAGAAGGGGCACGGCAACCAGCCTCCTAGAGCACCGTGTGAGGGGCTACTTAATTCACCATTTGCATAAATCTTTAAGCCTTTCCTGACATCCGACTTGCTTTGGTTGCAAAGAAAGCATTCCTTCCTTCCACAGATATTCTTTCCTCCACATTGGAATCTAAACCCAGCTGCCAATTATCCCTTATTCAGCGATGTGGACACCATAAACGTCTCCCAGGCCTTCTTTGTTCATGTTGCTTTTTGTAAGATTTTTTGGTTCATTGTTTTTCAAAGGCTTCAGTCATCGTTGCATGCACGTAGTTAGCTTACAAATCTGCATGTACTTTCCTGCTGCCCCCTCAATAGCCACGCCCCTCGTGCTTGCACGTTCAAACTATAAGCTTCAAAATGAAAAATGCTTCTTCTCCTGCTTTATTTTCACGGCCACCTCACGGCTATCTAAGAAAATACTAATGCGCTTGAGCGGCTGTAGTATATTCTTAGTGTTCTTTTTCATTCTCAAATTTAAAACCCCAACATTTTAAACACACTGAACCTAATTTTGGGATAAAAAACAACCTTTTTTTTTATCGTCCGGCCTAATTAGATTTCTTTGCTTCTTAGAAATGTTATGTACACTCTTGCCACGATGAGGAAGCCCTACGCTAAGACGTGGTATCTACACCTTCACGGCTTCACCATTCCATATTACTCTAGATACTCAAAATGAACTGTTCTTATGTGACCCTCTAGGCACGAGCATTCATAACATAGCGTTCATCGGGCTAAAAAATCTTCCGGTTCTTGGTAAATGAATTGAGTTTCTCAAACGCTCGAGCGGTTAGGAAAGGGAAATCGTATACTCCGTGTGTATATTTCATATATTCCTTAGCACACACAGAAAAGGAAAGTTATGTATGGCAACAATACCATGGGTCCAGCAGATGGGGCCCATCAGTTGACTTCAAAGTGATCCAAACCGTGGCAAAGTTGACTCTAGGCAGATATGAAAGGGAAAATCCCACAAGGCCCGCTAAATTAGCCTGATTTCCTGATGTCTAAGAATGCATCTGTTATCCCACCCTTTCAAGCTCCCTGTTCGAGCTTCTTCATCTTCTTTCATGTTCTACTTGAAGAGTCTTGAAATTTCATGCCATTTTCAAAGCATTTATTTGTTTTTTTATGAACAGGGACTGGTTCCATTGGCCTGTACTTGGAAGACTTCAAGTTTGTTGCTTCAATTTTATCATTCATGTGGAATTCAGATGCTGAATTGATGCATTTTTGTAAGATGTTTCCCCTTTGCATTTCGTCTTTGGCTGTTTACATCATTGTTGCATTTAACATCTTTATTTTTTTTAGACAAATACATGTAACACGTTAGCATAGATGAATAAGTACTTGACTTTTCATGTCTTCTTCTATTCATATTATTTGTTTTCACTTCTTCCTTATCATTTCTATTGAAGTTGATTGGAGTGTCATAATTTGGAGAATGTAGTTAGACATAGATATGGGAGTATCATATTTGCTTCTTATCTATTATTTTGCATGCCATCTTGAGGGCAGGAAGCATCTAGATTTGTCACACTACAATCTTCCAAGAAGTATTTCCTTCTCCTTCTATGAAGTAAAACCAGAAATTCTATGTGTCATTTACCTATCATTGTTCTAACAATCCTCTTTGTTATGTCAGGTGACAAGAACTAAGCATATATACTTAGCTCTTTGATTTACTCCATACCAACATCAAGTATCTGCTGTGCTTTTTCCCTGATGGTTCTTAAGCGAAAGACGAAGAAGAAGAAGAGTAGTTCCATGAGTTCCATCCGTTTTGACTGTGTCATTCACGTCCAGGAAATCAAACCTTGGCCCTCCTCTCAGTCTCTCAAATTCTTCTTGCTAAAATGGGAAAATGGTGAACTGAACTCAGGGTCATTTGGCCCTGTAAGTTCGTCCACCTGGTCTGACGTCGGAGAAGGAAAAATTGAGTTTAACGAGCCTATTAAGCTTTCAACTGCTCTTTCCTGTCAGGTGTCTGCTAAAGACGAATATCAGATGTCATTCCAGAGGAACAATTTGGAATTGCACTTGTATGAAGTGCCGGAAAATAATTATCAGGTGAAAGTGCAGTTCCTAGGAAGTTTTGTGATGGACTTGTCAGAGTATGGAATCATAAAAAATCCAGTAAGTTTGTGTCTTCCAATTAGTTGGAAAAAGGGCTCTAAAAACAGTGCTCAACCTGTTCTATTTGGGAAAATTGAGCCATTTGGAGAGGAGAATCATAGATCTCCATTAAAAGAGAGCTTGACATGGAAACCACCATTGAACATGGATGCTAAAGAGTTGATTGCCTTAATGGGTGAGGCGTGTAGTGAAGAAGACTTCGAGAGTGTTATATTGACCGATGATGATGTCTCGTCGCGCTCCTCCTTGACTTTATCTTTCACAGCCTTGGAAACTCCAGGAAGTTCTCCCTCTCAAGGTGGCATAAAGGAGGTAAAAAGGCCAATGGAACAGGTGAATCTTATTTTTCAGTTTATCGTATGTCTCTCTTCAAACTTCTTCTGTCAAATTGTCGTCACTCCTTTAAAGAGTTCTGTCCCTCACTTACTACCAATAATTTTAAGCATTAGATTCTGAACGGCTATGAACTTGCAGGATATGCACTTGAAATCAGCTGGTGCAGGAGAGGGCAAAATTGTTGATAGCATGCATGACACAGTAGATAATGAGCATCTTGATCACCTACTTATGCAAAACATACGCCTAGAGGATGCTTCATTACGTGACAGCCCTCACAGGAATGCATCTCATGTGGAACTTGGAAGTGACAAATCTAGAGCATACAACCAGGTTGAAAAATCAGAAATATCTGGTGCAGACCCTATCGCCCTCTTCAAAATCAACAAAGAAATCGATATTGTAGAAGATACACACGCATATTCCAAGAGTTTATTGACGGATAAAAGAAGAAACAATCGCGGGAGTAAGAGCTTCGTCGCAAAAGCTAAGTCAATATTCAAGGAGGGAGATGCTGAGAGCAAAATTCGACAATTGGAGCACAAAATTGAGTTGCTTGAGGGTGAACTTACAGCAACTGCTTCCCTTGAGGCTAGCCTTTATTCTGTTGTTGCAGAACATGGAAGATCTATAAATAAGTTCCATGCTCCTGCTCGGCGCCTTTCAAGGTTTTATATGCATGCTTGCAAGTTGTGGTCTCAAGAACGGAAAGCGAGTGCTGCTAGAAGTATTTTGTCAGGACTTGTTTTTGTTGCAAAAGCATCTGGTGCTGACGTTCCAAGGTATATTGAAGCACCTCCTCTCAACTTCGTCTTGGCAGATTTTAGTTTATAATTGGATTTCAATCTTAAGATCTGTGTGCCTATTAATCATCTGTTATCTTTGTTTTTTGTGATTTTTGTCGAGGATCATCTAGTCTTTGTTTTTATAACACATCTCTGCCTTCTTGAAATCACTTCATAATCATAATCAAGTAATGCATTTTCTCAACTATTTGGGGTCTGCGACATAGATTTTGCGCCTCCATTCATGTTTGTTTTGTGCCAACTCTTTTGCAAGAAATAGTAAAGTAATTAACTCCATCGAAGTTCTCTTATGCCTCTTTCCCTCTTTTGACATTATTTACATACATCCCTTTTAATCTTCTCGTATGGACATCTATTGGTCTTTCTTTGCGTATGCCCATATCAACGTAATTTATATTTCTTAGCTTCTCCCCTAAAGAAGTTATCCCTAAACTTAATATATTCATTTCTAATCTTATCTCTCGTAGTTATCTCACTCATCTACCTTAGTATTCTCGTTTCGAATATATTTAACTTATCGTTGGTTCCCAACATTCCGCTCAGGCTTAATGGTTGTCCTATAGAACTTGCCTATAAGCCGTTTTAGAACACATCTATCACACAAAACTTTTGAAGCTTGATCACACTTGATATTTCTTCTCCATTTATTTTAACTAAAGTTCTATCTATAGTTCTACCTTCTTTAAAATTAAATTTCATGCACTTTGTCTTAATGTTGATAGTATTTTATTTTTCTATTAGGTTGACATTCTGGCTGTCAAACACAGTTGTATTGAGAGCATTTATTTCTATGGAATCTGGTGACTTACCTAATGCAGTCGCTATTGAATCTTGCATTAAACCAACAAAAGCTAACACAAGCCAAAAGCTCTATCCTTCAAAATGGAACGATTCCATTCATCGCGGGAGTAAGAAAAGAGTTTCTTCTTCAGAATGTTCCAATGACTGGGGACACCCACACACATTCACTGCTGCATTAGAAAAGATTGAAGCATGGATCTTCTCTAGAGTTGCCAAGTTCTTGTGGGGGCAGGTTAAGACATTTCATTGTTACTTCTCATGTTTTCCTTTTCTTATGCTTTCTTGGTAAAGAACCTTTAACTAGTCCACTGATCTGCTTTTTTCATGAATTGGTTGCTATCTCTGTAATCTCCAGACATTGGCTCCTCATATGCAGTCAGCTGATGGTAATGAGGAACAGAAGAACCTGAGCTTCCACACCAAGAAAAGCAATGGGAGGAAAAGCAGTTTGGGTAACCAGGATCAGTGCACTCTTTCTATTAACATTTGGAAGAAAGCTATCAGAGATGCCTGTGAAAAAATATGTCATGTTCGAGCAGCCGGGCATGATTGTGGCTGCTTGTCTGTGCTAGGAAAGTTGGTAAATAGATGATACCAGTTCCTTGTATGACATTAAAATGAATTTAGATAACATTCGCCCTCCTCACTTGGATGATTTTATGTGATGTTAACAGATCATGGAGGAATGTATATCTCTTTTAGATACGGCAATGTTCAACACAATCCTTCGTGAATCAGATAAAGATATTCCAACAAATCCTTTGTCTGACCTCATTAGTAATATTCATGTGCTTCCTGTACCAGTTGGGAAAACCTGCTTTGGCTCTGGTGCACTCCTGAAAAATGCTGTAAGCACTCGGTCTTTTTTCGTTGTTGCTAAGTATATGTCCATGTTGATGGCTCTCTAGAATGCTGCCACTGCTTCATCATCTGATTTGTTTTATTTTTCTGGTGCACAAGATTGGAGACTGGTCTCGATTGTTGACGGATTTATTTGGCATTGATGCTGATGACACCCCAAGTCAAATAGAGGAGGACAACAGAGAGGATGCTTGGAGAGGATTTAAGCCATTCCATTTTCTTAATGCATTAAGTGACCTCTTGATGCTCCCGAAGAGCCTGCTTTTTGATAGGTCCATATGGAAAGAGGTACCTTTCAGCATTTCTTATTATGTTCATCAGTTGTGTGTATGTATGCCCTGGAGGATCATTTAGTTTATTGGCTTGTGAAGATCTGCCCTACATTCGGTGCACACTTGTTAAAGCGGATCCTACATACTTTTGTTCCTGATGAGTTTTGTCCAGAACCAATACCCAAAAGTTTGCTCGACTTACTTGATTCTCAGGTTAGCAAGATCATTTTTCTCCTCTTTCAAACATTACAAGCAATACTTACTTCCAAAAAAATGGTTCAGAACTCAAAAGAAACCTCAGTTTTGTTAGTTTGGTATTTGGTTTGGTTTCCTGTATTGGCGTTGGTTTGATTTGTCTGATAGCCATAGCTTTTAGAGTGAGATTCTAACATGGTATCAGAGCAAGGAGGTCATAGGTTTGATTCTTGCCCATTTGTTGCATATCCTTGCAAGTTTGGTTTGGTTTGCAATATTGGCATTGGTATGGCTTAGCTGATAACCATTGTTGGTCCATCACTTAACAGCTAAGCCATCTAAAAAGAAATCACTTAACAGCTATGAGCTTTTTGGGCAACTTGGTTCTTACAAACTTTAATATCCCCACAAGCAGAATTTCCAGACCAAAAAACCAAAAGATCTTACAGCATCATGGCGAAAAAATAGTCCTAATAATCTACATTTCGTTCTATATCAACTGCTTAACATTTTTGTAAGTGCAAATTGTGACTTCTTACAGGCGTCTCTGGAGGCCAAGGAAGGTTTAATCAGAAAATTTCCTTGTGAGGCTGTTCCAATTAACTATACCCCTCCTTCAGCAGCTTCCATTAATGTAGGTAATATCGGAAGCAAATCAAAGTTAAAGAGGAGTGGGTTCTTGATTGTCTGTAAAGGTCAGGCAAGTGATGACGAGCTTGAAGAATTAGAGTCCCTTCTGAGTTCAATAATCATTGACACTAAGCAATCCTCTCGTTCGATAGTGAAGGATGCTAACAAAGACAAGCCGGTTAGATTTGGTCTCTTGCATGAGGTGTGACGAGGTGGAGATTGATTTCATACATTTTCAATATTGTTAGGTTGTTTTTTACCCTCATTTTTTAACACCTATACGTCTTATATAGTGTGTAAGCTTTTTTACGTCAATAAGATAAGGTATATATGAAGGTTTTTATATATGCATGCAAAGCAATCATGACTGCATACTAGTCTATGCCAATTTGATCCAAATATTGCCAATCCGGCCTTAGTTGCATTGGTTAAATTCCTCTCGATTGTAGGAGAGGTCTCAATGTATTTGACAAATGTATGTCTTACCTATCAAAACAAAACAAAAAATGATGCAAAAGTGACCCCTATTTGTTTAACCCAATTTTCTTCATAATTAGCAAGTTGAAGTCTTGCTTCCATAATATATAATAATCAAATAAAAACCATCCAGTTTTTTATATTCTTTTGATTTCTCTGTGCAATGTAATTAAAATAACTACGAACAATTCAGTAGAATTTACTGAATGATTACTTCTTGATCCAGATTCAACTATATCTTAATATCCAAGCTGAAGGGAAAAAAAGATTTGAAAGCGTTTTCTATAATTGGTATGTGTCAGCTCTAAAATTTAAATCATAAGAAAAAAATGCGAACTTGATGAGGCCAATCTTATTGCATGTAGACAGGTCAAATATATAGAGGGCACTCCTATGAGTGTAAGCCTCCTTAAATGGGTGGGAACTCGCTACATACACGATTTAAACACAGATTGCTACGGATCACTCATAATTCCCCGTCATCACCTCTCACACTTCATGAAGGTCGACAAATCAAGCGTTTGGGCCTATCCCACCTGGTCACAATCTTAGGGCCGGTGGGAACACTAGAAAATAAAAAGGGAGGTGAACAAAATTATTTGTTCATCAATTAGAAACTTCTTATTTCAACTTATATGGTTAGATGTGGGAGGTGTAGCAAGCATGTATTAAAATCTTGACTATCCGAATTCCAAGTTTAAAAAATAATTAGTCAACTATGTAAAATTCTGAGAAGTTTCACATTGCGTAAATCATAAGTTACAAGGAGCTGTTTACCAGAATTTTTCGGATGGTCAATTGTTTGAGTTCATTCCTTTTCTACACTGACATGTAGTGCTCCCATCTTGTGTGCTTCTCATTCATGAAAACCATGGTAGCCCTGGTTGAGAACACTGTTTTGACTCTGCTACAGGAACAATGGGTCCCAGAAATATGCGCCATAAGTCCAGTAGAATAGTGACGAGCATGGCAGCACCTAAAGCATCAACAGCAACTCTAGGCAGGTCCCATGGATCTCCGGGTTTCTCATCTATTCTGTAGATTGATTAAATTAGTTCAATTAGTAATAAAAAGAGGTGCAGCTGGACCTAGAAAGCTTATACATTGATACATATCACATAGTAAAACCCAACCTCACAGATATAGAAATCTTACCTCAAAAACATAGGAAAGCTTACAATGAAATAAATAGCATAAAACAAGGAGCCCACTTTGTACATTGACATTCGGTCCACAAACTCATAATACGGAAACTGCATAGATTCAACAGAGAAGACAATATTAGTATATGATCATAATGATTAAGATGTGACAATGCGGTTAGGAAATAAAGTACATGCAAACTAAATAACATAACAAATAGCAACTTAATCTTTTTCTTAATGATTGAAGAAGTAACCTCCACAGGTCAACATATGGAGTTTCTTCTAACATACATGAAACGTTATTTGATAAAGTTGGGAAGAATATGAATTGCTTCTGTGCCCCTCTTTCCAGGTTGAAATTACAGAATTTAAATAAATGTTACACCAGATTGATGACCATAGTTCCCGTTATTATTTTAAAGTATTAGATCTTTTCCTTTAAATATGCAATAACAACCATTAGTTACTCGTTCTTGATCAAACAGATAGAGCAGTAACAAAGACGTGTTAATCACATACATTAGCTATTGCCACTGTCTCCAAGTAAGCAATGAAATAAGCTAAAGCCAAAATCCATGCTCCTTCTGTAACACGTTGTAGCGGTTGTGGTAAGTCTGCGGTGCAATGATGCAGCCAACGGAGTGTCATATTTGATGCAACATGGTAAAATAAGAAGCAAACATGAGCAAGAAGGAAGGTAGTGTGTGGTACCTACAAAACAAAGGGAGAAACAAAATTGAGTTAATGATATTCGGCTTAACCACATGATCACGAGTGCAAAGGCAAAAATAAAAGTGACCAAGGAGCAAGATAAATTGACATTTTACACAATTTGTATGAATGGAGATATATAGATTAAGAACAGATAATTTGAATCTTGGAGAGCAGCTACAAAAAGGGAGGGGAGCATTATACCAGAACAGTTGAAGAATCTCAATATTAGAAAGTGACACCAAGCAACAAGATCTCATGCCTAAACTGAGGCGTTTGCATTTTACGGTCTGAACCTACTATGCTCTAATCGCAATACTAACTTTCACTAAAGTAACAATGCATCTGTCAGATCCAACCAGAGTGCACAACTTACAACATTGATATCATTGTGATTAGCCAATCCAGTATATGGTTTGCTGGTTGGACTTGAGTGTCGGATTCCGGCACTGTGGCATGAGAAGTTATTAGCTGCGCACCGCGCATAGGAAGAGTGTGCTCATCACCAATGGGTGATGGGCACGTCCCCCATGTTTGTAGGTCCCTTGTGGCAATCATGACATGCAGGGGAGACCTGCCCATCACCTATTGGTGATGAGCACACTGTTCCCCCTGCGCGGCGCGTAGCCAATAATTTTCCCTGTGGCATCTAGTTGGTGTGCGGCAGAGTGGTAACTATCAAAACCATCACTGTGATCGCTTTATCCCAACTATTAGCTATTAATAACCATGAATATGCTATCTCTATTGCAGCATGTTTCACCTCCAACACATAAGCAGACTACACGTCACGAAAAATATTTGCTCAACACATGTGATTTCAACCTCAATTTGCTCTCATAAAATTACTGGAAATAAATACAGTGTAAATGATATCCCCAGTCTCATTACTTTCTGCAAACTGTTAGGAGTTGAACACAAGGAGTTTGTGTGTAATTTAAAAGTGTCAGTTCACGTCTAGTTTACTCTACTTTCTGTGATTAGTACCCCTGAAGGATATTGACCTAAAACCTAAAAATATAAAAAAGCAAAAAATAATTTCCTGGAAGTATATGACATGAACTCACATGTGTTGAGCAAATATTTACACAGAAAGTAAGATCCAAAACAGGCCTGAATGGAAGAGTAAGATCCATGTCGCCAACCCCAAATAGTTGGGAAAAGGCGCTACTTGATTATGATTATGATATGACTTGAACTGTGCTGAGCATCCTTAACATAGCAAGTACATAAAAAATGAAGTCCTGTAACGACACCTAAAACAGGTAATCATTAATTAGAGATCAGTTTCTCGTCTCCTTACATTGTTCATCTTCCATGATGGAAAAGTATATGAAGCTCCAAGCACCGTGAAAAAATAATGAGTCCAGAAGTAGTTCCCCACATAACTAAAGATCAAAATCCATAGATTGGCCTGCAATAATCAAAGGTATACCATTGAGCATTGCTTATACATATGCTAAGTGAATGCAGACAACATTTCTTTAAAAGAACAGTAGAAAATGCTTAACCTACGTGAATTCATCCACAACATAACCCACGGGCAAACAATCTCCTGAATCATGTACGGTATGCGGTAAATGTGGGCCCATTGATCAATGCTTGTTCATCAGCCCATGGGTTCATCCAGTGAACGCAATGATGTGGGTATAGCATTATTTATGGCAAATAATGCTTATGATTAGACCTCAAAGTTAGTATTGCCCATCCTTTGGAAGCTTATTTGTAAAATACCAATATTGTACTCAGATAATTGATATGCATACTTAAACAATATGAAAGACAACCAGTAATGTAAATGACAGACTATACCAACAAGCATTTCACCAGGATAAAAAATTTTGCATCTACAGGTTAACAGGCAAATAAAAAAATTAACAATGACAAACAATACCACAATGTACGTATACAGGACAACAAGGAAGGGCTGTAGGTACAGAAATTCTCAACAAGACACATATTAACTAATTCACAAAATTATGCATATTGGTCGGAAGCAATAGAACCAACTAATACAGGTGGACAATACTGTAGTAGATAAAGACGAAAAGTAGGCAAAAGAGAGACAGATGACAGAAAAATGCTTATTAGTAGGATGGATAGATAAAGATGCCCTACCTTTACCCAGTAGCGTTCCTTCCAACATTTGCTTCTGTCTGCCTGAAACAAAGGCCCAATTGCGTCATAAGATTATGCATATGTGGCCAAAATAATACGCTAAAATACCTCAGTAACATAATCGTTTTTTTATTGCAAACGAATATGAATAAAATCAAATACACAATTTAGATGGAACTGGAACTCCAAACAGGTGGGTAGTATTGAAAAAGTTACTTCCAAGATTGAAAAAATGAAGAGTTCACCTCCCCAACAAGGATAAATGGTACTAAGAAACATGGAACTGCTGAAACCAATCCCAAAAGCAAATACTCCAGCTCTGTGAAGTTCTGTCAACAACCATGAACAAAGTTCAAATAATTTTTTTTTGGATAATAAACAAAGTTAAAATATTGGAACAAATACTATACGCAACGAGCTTTCCTAGCAGTTATATTCAGTATAAAACAGACAAAGCTAACATACAAATCTAATCAAGTAATTTCAACCACTTGCGTGCTCATCTTGACAGCCAAAATATTTTGAAAAGAACAAATTTCCAAACTCATAAATAAGAACAAAACAATTATACTTCAATGAACTGCTGCATGGAATTAGAAGTACAGCCATAAAGGTTAAAAGAGAAATTAATCATACGACCGAAAATTCCTGATTGCTAGAGTTCATAAAAGACAATTGCATTCATAAATTTTAAAATCAATAGACCATCTATACCCATAGTTGTATATAGACTAAAGTATAGTGTAAGAATAATACAATCAATGCCAGTTCAAACTAAGTTCTTTTTAAGGGTTTAATCAATAAGAAATGAGTATCCAGTCTACAATTTCTGGAGCTAAAAAGAACGAGATTCCCCAAAAAAGTTCAAGCTTTTCACAACTGATATGTTGCATGGAATAGAAGAAAAAGTATAAACATACAAAAGCATTGGATTTTCTTATACATACATAAATCCGGGCCTCCCGCAATGCAGCACAATTTTTTTCTTCAAAAAAAAAAAAGAGAAGACTAAGAGCGCCCACCTCGTAAAGCTTATAGGGGACGACGATCCCGAGGCAAAGAGTGAGCCAGAAGGGAGTGTAGAGAAGGAAGAAGAGCTCCCCCCATCTCTTGCTGGGATTGACAGCAAGCCAAGCATTACTATTACCAGAAGCAACAGCCACCGCCGCCTCTACTCCTGAACAAAGTTGCCACTTTTCAGTTAGAAAAGGAGCAGGCGGAGCTACAATCGACCAGCCACGGACCATGAGACGCCAGCCGATGGAGAAAGGAATGATCGGAACAACGAAAGGATAATACTAATTTTTTTTTTAAGAAAAGTAGTTACCACCCATGGATTTGTTCGTCCTGGCAACCAGCAGCTGATCTCGGCGGTCAGGGCTCCTGGAAGGGAGGGCACCGGCGCCTGAGAGAGGCACGGATGGATGGACAGCCGACCTCCTCTCCTCTCCAGATGGAGACTTGGAGTAGACTGATGCTTCCAAGCCCCATCGCCTTCCTACTTCCTAGTTTAAGCTCTACACTTCAACTTCTAGTCGAGTGACACAGATTGGCCGTGGCCCCGCCCGTGTTTGGGGTGGGTATCACGTGGTGCAGGTCCTGAGGGGATTGGCTGCGGGTTCTATAGGAGCATCTCCAACCGACTGCTCAAATCTTAAATACTGGACTAGAAGTTTACTCTCACGGGCCGTTTGGGTCGTGATTATTGTAAAAACATCCAGATTGGATTATGGATATCTACTGTAGCATCCATGTGGATTTTTACATCCAGCTGAAACACATCCTGAGGTGTTTCAGCTTGATATATAAAATATCCAGATGCTACAGTGTAGCAAAATATCCCATCACGCCCCAAACGGCCAGTCAATTTTTGAGTTTTCACTCCAATGGAGTACTCAGATGTTGGATTTTTCATATGTATAGCCATTTGGAACGTGATTATAAGCAAATATCCATAGTGGATTTTTGATGTCCACTGTAGCAACCAGGTTGTTTTCACTTTTCAGCTGAAAGGGGAAGAAATCTGGATGCTACATTATAGCAAAACATCCGGTGTGGATGTTTTGCTTTTAATCACGCCCCAAATGACCCCTAAATCGGATAATAATCTTGGGTGGGTGCCCAACGGAGTGGAGTTTTAAACTCATGACCACCACTTCAAACAGCATGCTCTGGCCATCACCAAGCAATGTTGTATCCCCATATCAGAGAAATCTTAGCTGGCTAGAGAGATTAAATATTGGAGATATCTCGGAGATATTATATAAAACTATATTGGTCTTAAATAAGGTCTTTGTTATGTATTTCCGTGATCTATCAAATAATCTATAAATAAAATAATCTTAAATAAAATACAGTAAGGTAGAATACATATATGTTAATATAATATATGATATCAATGACCCATAAAAGAGTTCTTAACATGTATATATATATATATACAAACATTAAAATACACACAACATATGGTGTGGTATAATTAGCATACATTTCTTTAAAAAAGATTACCATGCATGCATTTGTGGTTTATATAATGTTGTGATTAAAAAGTTAGTACAATTAAGTATCATACGAACTATTTTTACATATCTTATAACATATTCTATAAGAATGGATTAAGTAAGTCTCAATATTTTTTTGAAAAAAAAAATTAAAATAAAATAGTCGATATATCTCTGATATCGGTGATATATCAGCCAATATTTGGAAAAAAATGAATAAAATGATTTTACGTTGTATCTTGTCTCCGCTTCATGGCCGACGTCGAGATATTGGCGATATTTCGCCGAGGTCTCGGTTTGAAAGCATTCCTTGGCCATCACACTAACACCCCCATTGGATAATGAAGCCTGTCTATATTTAAAGATGAGTTAAGTTTGTTGGAATCCAAAGGCCGTGACAACAAAACAGAGCGCCTCACCGTCTTTCCTGTTTTTGGTCATGAGGGAACAAAATCAGCCATGTAATGATGCACCCGTGTTGTTTTAAATAGAGTTAGGTTATATTTGGTGGAGGGAGTGTGCACCTTGCCAAACATGCGTTGAAATCCAATGACCAGTGGCGCCCTGACACATGGCGACACGCATGAGCCAAGTTGGATACTCCCTCCATCCGAAATTAATACTCCTATTACATAGGTTTTTCTTACCACTTACCAGTTTGGTGTCTCTTGAAAAGTGCTGCGTTTTGGGCCCGACCCTTTTTGGGGAGAGCACTCAGTTTTGATTTGGGCCTGTCGGATTCGGGGGAGGGGTGGTAGACTGGGAAGGGTCTATGACTTGAAAAATGAGTAGGTTTGTTGTTAATGAACTCCGTTGAATCAGCAATTGTGTGATGGCTAATTTAAAAAAAAACGCAAAATTTTGGGGTGTGCTGGTGCAGTTTACAAAATCTTGGCCTAATCTCTGCTGGGTTTGGGAACTTTCATTCAGTCTTTGCTAATGCTTCTTCCCTCTTATTATGTGTTCCAGCACAGGAGCTTTCATAAGTTGAGATACAACCATGGATGTCGCCGAACTTTAAGAAAATGTTTTTGCAGCCAGCGATGCCAAGGTACAAATGTCATATTTTCTTTTTGAGTGCACATGAAACCAAAACGTTTCTTTTTTATTAAAATGCGAAATCAAAGCTTGTTAACCGCAAGTATTGGAATGTAAGATGGCTGCTGGGAAGTTGTGTAGGATCTGTTGTGAGTGCTAGATGGTACAGAAAACGTCAATGAAATGAACCTGTTCTGATAGTTTGCCTCTAATTCTATACAATCCCAATGCATCTGGGTTTCACACTGAGCAAAAAAAGTACACTTTTTTCTATAACGTTTGGATGGTGCTCAGGCCCGCGACAAGAAACCAAAGGTTCAGTTTTGGTTTGACTATGATAGTTTATCTTATTAAAGTTAGATATTAGGCCCTGTTAATATATTCCAATACTATAGGATATCTAGGTCAATAGGATATCACAAAAAATAAGAAGAACAAAAAAAGTCGAAAACGGAGGGGGATATGATTCGGGTGAGAGAAGGGAGATTGAGCAGGCCCATGATTTTTTTGTCAGGTGTTAAATACATTGAAATGAGAATGCTCTTTCAGGGGTGATATGTGAAAAATTTCACTTTCACTAATGGGCACTTTTCACCATTTCAGTTTCCAAACGTTTTTCAAATGTGATTGGTCACTTTCAACCGTGAAAGGTGAAATTTTTCAGCTTCCAAACGCGCCCTAGGTAATTATCATTATTTTCTTGCATACATCTCAGGAGATTCTATTGCACAACTGAGAATATGTTGAATGAAGAAATTTTTCCAATTGGGAGTTTAAGTCCGTCTTATTAAAAGGGTGTTTATTTAGTGGAGTTTCTTAGCGCAAAACACATTCTGTAACTACACGTTGTAGTGCTGCTTATTAACAGCATTTATTTTTATTTGTGTGCAGCTACACGGAGAAATGTGTAGGAAAATGTCTGCAATTGTGTGCAAAGTCTTAGGAATATTTCCAGAGTTAGAAGCTGCTCGTCCAAGAAGCAAGCCTGGTATTCAGGCCTTATGTTCATTGCATATGGCACTTGAGAAGGCAAAAAAGCTTCTTCAGCATTGTTCAGACTGTAGTAAACTATATCTGGTAGGCGTAAAATATTTTCCTTTTTTCTTTAACAAGTATTTAGGGTTAGCAAATCGTGTGATTATGATATGTAATTTGGAAAGAACTTTTTGCAAGTAAACTGCTCTTAAAAATATAAGAAATATAAAGGCTTTGGGCTTCTTGTTGTTCCTCCTGATTATGTAGTGGACCTGATTTGAAATTTGAGTTCCATCAAATAAGACTTCTCAAGAGAAAAAAGTTTTTTCAACTGAGGTATATGCATGTTGAGTTCCTGACTTTTTGTGACTGGAAACACAGTTCACTAATAATGAAGCATGCTTAATTTCGGAAAGAGAAACTTGTGCCTGTTTTCTGACATTTCATGTGATGAGCTTTATGATTGTGATTATGAATTAAGGTATACATGACTGATTAGAAAATTATGATTGGATTTGATCTTCTATAATTTCTTAACATTCCAATTAGCAAAAGCTAAGACATGTATTCTTTTGTTTTGCTAGGCTATAACAGGGGACTCTGTTCTTCTGAAGTTTGAGAAGGCAAAAGATGCTCTTGAAGATAGTCTTAAGCTCGTGGAAGACATTGCGCCTCCAGCAATTGGTCATCAGGTACTGCGTTAAACTTGATTTGGTACAATTTCAGCTTTCGTTGGCTAACATTGTCACAACACCTCTCTAACAATTACAGTTCATTTGCACCTGCTTTTTGCGTTTTACCATAAAATTAGCTAGAGAAATTTTGACATCAGTCCCACTGTAACAACATGAAGTATGACAACTAATGTGAGCTATTAGTTAGCAGTTTACCTGGAAACAATTAATTACAGAAAGCCCCTTCTCCTTTGTAATAGAACCTTCATTATGAAGGTTATCTTGGAAAACCATTTAGTAGCTAGACTGTGCATTTCAGAAGATGCAAATTTAAAATTCCGAATCCTGTCTTAAAGGCACGAACGGCAAAGAACAAAACTGATTAGAGAACATGAAACATGTGAAAATCATAACCTTTTATGTGGAACAAGGAGAAATGTTATGGAGGAGAGAACTAGCACTTCAAACTCAATTTTCTAAATGTGTTTCCTGAATTAAACTACCCGGAGTGTTCCTTTGTTTATGTTGTATTTAATATTTGCACTCTTATAATAGCTGGATATACTACTTGTTTCATTCCAAAATAGATAGATACATTCTTCTAACTAAGATTCTCTTTGAATTTGAGAAAGCTTTGTAGAAGGGTTCATGTAGAAATGTTTATTGCCAATACAATTGTTGGCAAAGGAAATTTTACTGCCATTAAGGAAGATTAAGTTTTACCTATAGCAAGTTCTATCTCTGCATTAGCTCCTATTTATGCTACGCATGAAAGGAAATGAGACGGTCAATGATCAATTGTTTGTAGTGGATGGATATAACAAATTTGCTGACATATTTACTTGATTGCGTGATAGCCAGTTCACATTTTCTGTTACAAGCATTTCGTAGCTCGAAATATGCAACAAAAAAAAACAGATTGTATACAATTAAATACTTGTATGACCTAGGATCTCTTATTTAGGCTGCATAGTACTCCCTCCGTTCAAAAATATGTGTCCTCATTGGAAAACCCAAATGAACTGATTTTAGTTCATTTTGATTTTCTAATGAGGACACATATGTTTGGACGGATGGAGTATAATATACTGAAGTTGAGTAAGATTTGATCATGACTAAGAATGACCTATATCTATACTTGATATTTATATAATAATAAATCATCGTCATCATCATACGTCTTATCTCATCTATCTAGGGTCGGCGGCATGGATTATATACCACATTTTACTCTTATTGGAATCAAAAGGGTACAAAATCCATATAAAGAAACATAGTGGCAAGTTTTTACGCCGTATGCCCTTCCTGACGCAAACCTCTGAAGAGGGGACGATGATAAGAAGATTCAATGTTATCATATTCATCATGCACCTTTCCAAATATGTAGATTGGCTTCATGACATGATTGTTGCACATGAAATATTAATATAGCCATTTTCCATCACAATGCTGGTAACAATGAAAACCAGTCTACTTTTACATAATAACAAATGATTAGAAAAATTATTCATAGCTAGAAAAGAAAAGTCATTTTGATTTGACTTCTTCTAAAGCCTGATTTAATTAAAAGAATCGAGTTTTTTTTTTTCTTTTTCCAAAATTCTGTCCGATTATCCTCCCTACATATTCTGTATTAAGTCAAATTTTTATCTGTTTTGCATCATGGTTCATGGCTTTGGTTTCGAAAATGACATTGAGTCGATTAGTGTTATGCAATTATGTGATAATTATTTGATGGTTGTGCTCCATGCTAACGAATGAGAGGAACAAAGGCATGAGGATGATATATACCTAAACCTTGTTTGGATACTGATTTTATATAACTGGTCTCTTTGCAATTATTTATTGTTTTTCTTTGAATAGATTCTGGAAATCATTGAAGAACTTGAAGGAACTATATTCTCTCTTGATCAGTCAGAGAAGCAGATTGGTGGTGAAGCGATTGCATTGCTGCAGCAGGAGAGGAAGTTTGATTCCAATTGTAATGACAATAATGAATTGGAAATGTTTCATCAAGCTGCCATGAGGCTTGGTATTACTTCATCCAGGGCAGCTCTTGCAGAATGTAGAGCCCTAAAGAGGCTGATTGAACGAGCACGCCTTGAAGAAGACAGACGCAAGGAGTCAATTGTGGCATATCTGTTGCATCTTATGCGGAAGTATTCCAAGCTTTTCAGAACTGAATTTTCAGTCGATAATGATTCACAAGGAAGCTCTACTCCTTGTTCACCTACTGTTAATGGTTCCTTTGAGGACTGCGGTGGAAATGGACACCTCCCCAAACTTAGTCCTTTCAGTTGTAAGGCAAATGGACGGCTATCAGGAAACTCACCAGTTCCTCCTGATGAGTTCAGATGTCCAATCTCATTGCAACTCATGTACGACCCGGTCATTATCTCTTCTGGGCAAACTTACGAAAGGGTCTGCATAGAGAAATGGTTTAGTAATGGGCACAACACCTGTCCAAAAACTCAGCAACAGCTCTCTCATCTCTGTTTAATGCCAAATTACTGTGTAAAAGGTTTGATTGCAAGCTGATGCGAACACAATGGGGTTCCTGTTCCTGATCATTCGCCTGAGTCTCTTGATATTAACTATTGGGGACATTCTTTACCAGAATCGGAGCTTGTGAGTTCAAGGTCCTATATGGTCACTAAGAATTGCAAGATAAAAGAGGGTACAATGGTTCCTCTAGAGGTGCGTGGACTTAGGGAGCAAACAGAAGAATATGAAGTAACCAACTCGGGTCGCCACTATGAGAGATCTGACAGTAGTGATGGGGATGTGAGTGATAGATATGAGAGCATGTTGGCGGCTTTGTATGAAGGCGAAAACTTAAAGAGACAATGCAAGGTGGTGGAGCAGATTAGACTTTTGTTGAAAGATGATGAGGAAGCTACCTGGGGTCCAATGGGATTGTTGAAGCACTGGTTCGATTTTTGAGGTTAGCTGTCCAAGAAGGCAGTGAGAAAGCTCAGGAGGTTGGAGCTATGGCTCTCTTTAACCTTGCAGTGAACAATGATAGGTATCTCACTTCCTCTCTTAAGTTGGTTTCTGTTCAGAATTTGTATCTTGTGGTGTTATTAATCTGCATATAATGACTGGATGGTGGAAGAAAAATCATTTTTCTTTCACATTGCTAAGATGTGGCATGATGACGCTGGTATCAATCTTCAGTTATTTGCCAGAGCGAAGTTCCATTCCAATAGTCAAATAATATCTGAAAGCAATGTATGACTTATCTACTATATCATACAAAAAATAAAACAATGTATGACTTATCTACTATATCATATGAAATATAAACTGTAAATTGGCCCAGTATTGTTTGCACTGCAGAAACAAGGAATTGATTCTTTCATCAGATATACTTGCACTGATGGAAGAGATGATCCTTGAATCTAATGCTTATGAATCGGCGGTTGCTCTTTACCTCAACCTTTCCTGCCTAGATGAAGCCAAAGCTACCATTGGCACCAGCAGAGTTGTCTCTGTCTTGGTCCGGCTTCTTCAAGACGATATTGGAATGCAATGCAGGCTGGACGCACTCCATACTCTTTACAGTTTATCCACGTGTCCTGATAATATACCTCATATTCTGTCTTCCGGCATAGTTGCCGGACTCCAGTCACTCCTTACAGGGCCATTGGAGCACTCTTGGGCTGAGAAATCCTTATCTGTATTAATTAACCTGGCTGCAAGTGATCCTGGTAAGAAGGAGATAACAGCAAGCCCAAGGCTTATAAGTGTGCTGGCCAGTTTATTGGATACAGGTGAGGTACTTGAGCAAGAGCAAGCTGTTACCTGTCTGCTAATTTAATGCAATGGCAATGACAAATGCTGCGAGTTCGTGCTTCAAGAGGGGGTGATACCGTATCTGGTGACTCTTTCAGTGAATGGGACAGCCAGGGGGAAGGAGAAAGCGCAGAAGCTGTTGATGCTGTTTCGCGCACAGAAGCACCGAGACGCATCTCCAGTGAGAACAATCCACAGGATGGAAAGAAGCAATGCCATTTTAGAGCCAAAGCTTTTAAGTAGATCCAGGACCAAAAAGGTGCGGAGGTCATGGCCTTCTCTGTGGAAGAGCAAGAACACGTTGTAATTGGCCGACAGTAGGGCTACATGTAAAGTTTTCTGTTGTAATTTAGTTTATAAGAATTTGTTTTTCCTACTTTTTAAGAAGTAACTAGGAGGGAAGTGTAAAGGCCCGGTTTTGGGGAATTTGTCTTTTGGACTTTATTATACTTTTGAGCATTTCTATTTTTGGTTTTTAGTTGCATCTCTCTGTCTCTGTTATTTCGTGAAAGGGAGCTCGCTTGTACATAATTGAAGTGGAAATGCGACTTTTTTATTCAACAAAAGCCAATTAACTGACTAGCCACTTGGCTGCATAGTTTTCTCCAAATTTGAACACCATTTTTTTATATTTTTTTTTACTAAACGCCAAATTTGAACACCAGATATTGAGAATTATTGCATGAGGATAGCTCTTCTTTTACAACAGTCTTGGGATATAAGTATTAGTGTATTTGTTCGTTTCTTCGGAAATGTTACCTTGGTCAGTGATATATCATTACCTTTGGTACAATTCTAAATGAATTGCCTTACAAACATCGAAAATGTTAATACATCGCCGTGAGCCCAACGATGGACAGTGATTCAAACCTGCATGCCCTTGTAAATACCCGACGCTTGATTGGAATTTGATAGCCCAGATAGTCTAGGCTCAAGCCAAAGCGTGTGAGTTCGGGTTCATGCAGAACGGATTATATCAACATTACTCTCCAACTTAGAATCTATTTGGGCAGACACCAGTAACATACCCGAAGGAGGATCTTTAGTTAAACTCCGAAGGAGTAACATTTTTACTTAAGAGGTTTGAACTTCAAAACATATTTTCTTGAATAGTTCATATACGGGTTGGTTTTACTTGGTGGCGCGTATATCAGAAAAAAATAAACTGATTATGAAGTATGAACTATCATCCGTGCTCTCTTATTTTTTGAGATAAATTATGATCAGTGCTCTGCAGTCCCTTTTAAGGAGCTGTTTGGCTCTTCTTTAAGGTTTCAAAGAAAATAGGCTTTAAGGCCCTTAAAATAACAAAAGGACACAGGACAATAAACCCCAAAGCAAATCCATATTGCTTTAGGGGATTGCCCCAGCCCCTATGAGGTCTTTTCCGAAAGGTCGTAATATTACTATTCCATTTTCCTACTCATCATTACCCGTGTATCCACGGGGACATGCACCGATTTTACAGGAGCCTGTTGATCATCAGGATGGGTGGTGCACCCTATGCATTAGACACATCAATATCTCTAACAATTTACTAGACATGATCTGAGTAGTTATGTTCATGGAAAGCATTAGCAGAAAGTGAAAGAATGAAAGGCAATTGGAAATTTGGAATACCTTCCCACAATACCAAAGAAAAAGAATGTAATCAACATTCAAACACAATCATGGGTGGGAAATAAAGAGACTCCACCATTAACTCACTTTACCTTGTCACGCATGACGTTGGGTTTCATCAACAATGATAATTGACCATTTGAACATTTCCATTTATCCATCGGCATCGTCAAAATAGCACCCCGGAAGACCCACAATACATGCACAGGAAACATACAACCCATATTAGCCAGACCACCTCTTATAGAAAAGGGAGCACAGATTCACATTCATCTACAATTTTCATTTCTTTTCGTTGGCAAAGAGGAAGCCCCAAAGGGCATTCATTTCATTAGCATTACATGCTCCAACCTTCATCAAACAGATGCAAAATTCTGTCCTCCACAGCCGCTTCTTTCTTGTAATCACTTGCAAATATTATTTCATCACTCTCTTTTTGCAACTTTGTCTGTTCAACAACTTCCACTTGCTTCACCCCATCATCCTTCTCTTCCTGCCCAATCTCCCCTATAACATCATCCAGTGGCAGCTGCACCTCAACTATCCGAGCCTGGCGCTTCTTCAAACCACTCCTCCGGTTCTTCTCCAGCTTGTTCTCCATCCGCTGATCCTCTATCACCTCCTCCGTTTCCTCCGCCTGCGATTTCACCATATCTGTCTCTCCTTTTCCCATCCTCACCACCGGATGCTCTTCTTTCTCCACTAAAAATGGAACTTCTTGGAATGGAACTCGATCCGACCCCATTTGGCTACAAATCACGTCCATGACGATCTCCTTCTCTCCCACCACCTCACGAGCAAGACCCTCATCCGCGAAGAACCATTTCAGCATGGCAGCAACACGACTCCAAACCCATTTGAGAGGAGTGATCCGGCAAAGCATGGAATGAAGTTGATCAGTCAGCTGATCGAACTTACCAGGGAGGGTCTCAGAGAAGTGAGCAATCCAGTCGAACATGTCGAAGATGTGGGAAGAAGGTGGGAAAATTGCCTCCATCTTGTTTTCGCAGGCGAGAATGAAGTCATCTACAAAGGATAGAACGGCCAGCAAGTAGGCGATGGGGGTGGCAAGTAGTGATGAGAATCTGCGGGTGACGGCGGCCACGGGGCCGGGCTGAGCTGCCACTTTGGTGCAGGCATTGTGGGCGATGGTCACGAGGGAGGTGGTACAAGTGTGAAGGAGACGGGTTCTTCTTCTGAGTAGTGCTGGTGGAGTTTCCTGGTAGAATTGCACTTCCATATCAGTGGACTCAGAAAAGGCAAAAGGGAAAGAATTTAAAGAATCTCAAGTTGTATGGTTGAGGCTTGAGGGGAAAGCTTTGGGCCATCTGTCTAAAGCAGTCAGGATAAATAAGGGCAAGTGTCATTGGAATTCCATGCAAGCCTTTTTTAGATTTTCCTAACAAAAATAACGTATACAAATTTTATTAGGGTGAGAATTTTTGTCAATCAAGCTGTAAATTTGACACCCAAAATCAAATACCATTTCAGTTGAAGGTTAAACGGACTTTATTCAGAGGAGATGTTTATTGGATTATTATACAAGAATAAGAATGAACTTGTTCCATCCATGACCCATTTTGGTAAAGTTTTGAATTATTTTCCATTGATAAGAAACGAGGAAACAATTGACGTGGAAATAAACTTGAGTTTAACTACGTACAAACTAAGAACAATTGCCAAGCATATACACCTTAGATAGTAACGGTGCAGGCGGCTCTTTTTCACTTTCCATTATCGATACCGGCCCAACGAGACCCCTGAAAGCAAATGAAAACTTTGCTGCAAAAAAAAAAAGAAAACTTGATCAAAATCTCAATTAAGCTTTTCCTTTCGTCAAGAGAAGTTATGATGCCTTGGACCCAAAAGCAAACCTCCAGCTAAACCAGCAAGGTGCCTTTTTCAGATCATTCCTAATCGACGCCCATGGAACCTGTGGAGAACTTGGGATCTGAAGAAGTTTGATATCAGAAAAGAAGAAGTCAGAAGTGAATGGGGAATGAAAGAAAAATGGAAACGGAGGGTGAGCCTTCAATTATAACGGATGGAGGTAAAACACCGTTGAAGAAATTGTCTTTTGACTAGCTAAGTTGGTCGGACTTCTCCAGGAGAGATCGTTGCTCGTAATCTTTCAGTCCAACTTTCGTTGCCTATCTCACAATAATCTTCACCAGATCATTCTTTTTTTTTTTCTTGATAATTCTTCACCTGATCATTCAATCTCTTATATATATTAGTGGAAAAAAGAAAGAAAAATGTATCAAAAGAAGAAAAGAAAGAACATAGTGCATGCCTGCTACACACTTAAATGGGCCCAATGTGAATAATCGCAAACGTAACAATTGTTCTTACCAGGGAAAATTAAAAATATCAAATGGCCCCTTGCCTTGGCCGAGTGCTGGCCAGACATAGGAACCACGAGTAGGGCCAACACATTGTTGCAACATGCTTGAGATTCAACCGAGTGCCTAAATTGGGCACATCAGCTCCAACGGCTAATGCGGAACCATGTATCAACTCTACTCGGCTTGGGTAGATAAATTACCAAACCTTGAGATGGTTAATTACCACTCAGTTGGAGAGAGCTCTCAAATCGCCACTCGATAATGTGGGTACTTAAATCTGAATTTGACTCAAAATTGAAGTACTTCGTGTCGGAGATGCTCTAACAACAATTCAAGTTTTCCTCGACAGTAATCTTTATCTACAGCTCCTCAGCGACCAACAATACATTTTCGGAGAGTTCAAGAGAAATTTTCGAGTTTGGTATTTACGAAATTTTCGCAAGAAGCTTTGTTGCATCCTAGCTTAGCATGTCAACAATTTGGTTTTAGTAAGGGCAGTGATAACCCTACAGCAGATTCCTACACATTTCCATACACATCAGCTGTGTATGGAAAATGTGTAGGAATCTGCTGTACAAATATCATTTCCCTTTAGTAACGGGGGAGGAGAGAGAAGCACTCCTCTTTTCCCTTTCAGCAACCCCCCCCCCCCTTCTTTCCCCATCCCGTTCCCTCCTCTCCTTGTTAGTCTTCCGTCCCCACCCTAGCCGGCCTCCAGCCAGGGCCATATGGCTGTTGCGTTTCTGGGTCGATGGGTAAGACAGAAGAAGGGCAAAGAACCATTAGTGGGGTGGCAAACTTCAAAGTCTCCTACCCCCGACTTCCCCCCTCTCCGCCGACAATAGTTATGCATTCCGGCCTAGATGGTATTTGTCCAAAGGTCAAGCCCCCGCGTTGGTAGAAGATTTCTTCATCGTTTTTTTTGTGTGGGTCTTTTAGTGGTCAAGAGGGTGGTGAGGGGGAAGCCTTGCTTCTCCTCCACCCTGCATCCTCCTGCTCCCTTAATCCTCTTACCCTGCCCTTCATATGGAAGTACTTGTGGGTTTAATGGACGACTTTATGGGCAAAGACGACTCTTTTGATGGTTATCCTCTTGGGGCATTTAATCCGTTCAACTCCTATGCCGTCGGATCTCATTTTTGTTGAGTATAACTGATTGGCTTCTACTTTAAGTGTGCCTAAGCCGAGTGGTGTTCAGCTGTGTAAAGGTCTATTGGGTGAGAAACTAACTTCCGTTACTATGGGCGTGCGTTCAATCATCCAGATTTGTAGTAGCCGCCTAATTGTTGAATGATTATTTTCAGGGCTACCATTTGTGATGCTGCTATCTGAAGCTCATAACTTAGGGTGTTGGGAGGCAGATTTCAGGTAGAAAAAACCGTTTTTAGAGAAAATCCTATATGGAAGGCAACTTTTTTTAAAAAATGATTTTTAGCCAACAAAATCGGCTTTTACTTGGAAACTAGTGCTAAAGCCGCTTTTAAAAAAATCTCCTCATGAGGAGATTTTCTAAAAAAGTGGCTTTTATGTGTTAGAAATATCCACTGATGGGTGAAATTTATTGTATTTGCCCTCCTCAATTTTGGAATTTCTTCACTGATGTCCTAACCTGAGATAAGGTTTCCTCATTTTGGTTTTTTTTTTCGAACATGGTTCCCCTTCCCTCTCCCTCTGCCGCTGAGCTCATCCCCTTCCCTCTGTCGTCGGCGTCTCAGACCGGACAGACGCCGGGATCGCCACCATACCTCTCCCGACGTCTCTCCGATCTGAGACCCGCCGTGATTTCCACCTTCTGCCACCGTCAGCGCAAGTCGGCTCCAAAGTCGCTGTCGTCATTTCCGATCAGACAACTACGTGAGTCATAAAATCGTCGTCGTCTCCTCATGCGGTCATGCCCAGCCCAGGAGAATCCACCATTTTGTAGCAACAAGCCCATTTCCCTTTCTTCCACTTTGCCTTTCTTTCCCCAGACTCTAGACACTTCCAAAACTCCAGCATTCCCAGGGCGGCGCCAAGGGTGGCTGGACCAAGCATCCCCGCCATCGTCTGTTACCGCCTCTCCCCGCCGTCAAGCAAAGTCCCATTATTGTCCCGCCGCCATGGGTCGAGTGAACTGCGCAAGGCTCGCCTACTAGGTCGCCCGGAGGTCTGATCTACACATGAAATATGCATTTTATTATCTCCTAAGCTTATGTTTATGATAGTGTTTGATTAGAAGTAGTGCTACTTTAATGTAGTTTTTTATTTTTGCAGGAAACAAGAGCAAGATACAGAAATGAGGTGAAAAGTGACTTCAATGGTTAAATCTTCATAACTTTGTGTGCATAAATCTGATTGAACTGATTCAAGCTTCATGTTAAATTTCAAGAAATCAGCTTTCCAACGCAAACCGACTGCGCACAATTCGGAGTTCGGAGCGAAAAGTTATAACTATTTAAAAATTATGAACAGTAACTACAATCGATCGCCATTTTATCCACGATTGATCGCCAGAGCTGAAAAACAGCGTTAGTGAAGGAAATGATCGATCGGGACTTGAAATGATCGATCGTATCTACTAGAGTTTTTGGATTCGCGTAATATAGTAGAATCGATCGATCGGCAGGCGAGATGAAACGATCGATCGGTGCAACAACGCAGGAATTAACGAAAGAAAATGATCGATCGCCAAGCGATCAATCGGCAATACAGAGTGATCGATCGGTTTATACGGTAAAACCTAAATCAGGCCTATTTCGACTCGGATTTGGAAGGAGACTTCAGGGTTTTTCTTCAAACATATATATAGGCCTTAAGGGAGAATATTTTGGAGGATCTTGAGTAGAATTGGAGGCTAGAGAATAGCAAGAGAAGGAGTCTTTTTGAGCCAAAGAAGAAGAAGAGATCCATGCTAATGGAACTATCAAAACAAACTTTTTCTTTTCTATCCTTCTATGTATAGCTAAATTCTTTGCCAAGGCTAGATGAAGCCCTAGATATGTGCATTGCTACTCTTGTTAGTTTAATTTAATAAAGTTGATATGATTTGTGCTTAATGCTATTTCATGAGTATTCTCTTGAGTGCTTGACAATAGACTTGATAGATATGAATGAAATTAGATATTTTTAATCCCTGTATCTAACCAAGAAAAAGTTTGTGATTGATTCTATGCCTGACCAAGGATAGGATTTATTACAAAATAGTGGATGAACTTTCTTGTCCAACCAAGAACGTTAGTGAATTCATTAGTGATTCGTGTGTCCGATCAAGAACACGAATTACCATATCATGTCAATTTGCGTGTAATAATAATCAAGAGTAGTAATTGCATGTCTAGTGTTGGATTAATTACCTTGATAATTCTCTGCATTGATTAAAAACTCAGCTTAGTTTAGTAAAGTTCATTGCCTTCTCTAGATTAACTAAAACAAACTGCAATTTTCTCTTGAATTTGGTAAAGTATTTAACCGTCCTTGAGGTTCGACAACCTTTAATACTCACTGTAGTACACAATTATCTTGTGCACTTGCAAGGGTTTAATTTTAAATGATCAAGTTTTTGGCGCCATTGTCGGGGACGGAAGCTAATAATTTACCAAATTCTTAGCGTATTTAGTTTTAGAGTAGTTTAGTTTAGTTAATTTAGATTTATTTTCAGTAGCTTAATTGCATTTTTCTTCTTTTGCAGAATTAGAGACGTGGAATTCTCGCCAACGTTGGAAGGGTCATCCCTTCCCATAGTTTGCATCCTCTTATCCTTTCTCTTTTAAATTAATTTTGGTGCTTGGTGTTTTCCACTTTCTTTTTAGGATTACATGACGTGTTAGTTGTTGCTATTAGGATTGCTAGTTGTCGATATTTAGCATTGATGTTTGCTAGTTGTCGCTTTTAAGACTGTTACAGGTTTTGTTGTTTTTTTATTGTGCATGCATGGTCGTCGCTCCCTGAACCCCAATCTTGCCTTTGATCCTGATCCTGAGCGCTGCTATAGAATCTATAGAACTCCTAGCAACCCGATCCCTGAAATCCATCCCATGGCAGACAACCTGAACTTTGGGGGTGATAATGGCCTAAACCAGAATCCGGTAGTACCCCATATCCGTACCCTGCAGGACTATTACCGTCCCACCACCTATACTTTCCCCTCCTGCATTCGCTTACCTGACAATGTGGCTAACTTTCAGATTAAGCTCAACATCATCCAAATGCTGCCCACATACCATGGCCAACTCAATGAGAACCCCTATAGGCATCTCCAAAATTTCCTAGAGGTCAACACAACCTTCAAACTCACACTGTCTGATGACCAGGTGCGCCTTAGGTTGTTCCCATTCACCTTGAAAGACAGGGCCAAGGAATGGTTATACTCCCTTGAACACAACTCCCTTTCCACTTGGGAGGAACTTCAGGCCGAATTCCTTAAGAAATATTTTTCGGTAGGGCTGACCAATAAGATCCGCAATGAAATCATCACCTTTACCCAACTATCTAATTAACAATTTCACGAAAGTTGGGAAAGAATGAAAGCCCTACTCCGGTCCTGCCCACATCATGATGTGCCCAAGTGGCAATTAGTGCAGTAATTTCATGAGGGTGTGTGCGATCAGCACAAGACCCTAATTGATGCCTCTTGTAGAGGCACATTCATGAAGAAAACTCCGGATGATATTTGGGATCTACTAGAGGACCTGAGTGAAAATTCTTTACACAGTGCCACCCTCTATAAAGCTGAAGGCCATATGTCTGGCAGGAGTGCCTTAAGGGGAGGCATGTACGATGTCAAAGCCACCACCAATCTAGAACACCAAGTGGCATCTCTGACAGAGAGGTTTGACAGGTTTTTCTCTCAGACTCTATCTTATACCCCAACCTCTCAAGATGCTTGTGCAATTTGTGTCAGCCCTATGCATACCATAGTTGACTGCCCCTCAACCTCCCAATATCCAGACCTAGTACAGGAGCACGTCAATAGTGCACAAATTTTTCCTAGAGCCAACAATCCTTACTCCAATCCTGGGTGGTGTGATCACCCTAATTTTTCTTGGAGGCCATCTAATCCATGGCCTACTTTTAATCAGGGCCCCATGACAGGAGTTCCAAAGCCAACCCCAGCCCTACCAACCCGCCTCAGCTCCCTTTGGCCAACCCAATAGGTGACCTTCCTTGGAAGACCAGATGAGCCAAATGCTTCTCTCACATTTAACCGAGATTAAAATTGGACAGAAGGAGATGGAAGCCAGGATGGAAACCAAACACAGAGAGCTGACAAGTGAGCTAAGAACCCAGGCCCAACTTGTCCATTCTCATACACAATCCATTGCCAAGATAGAGACCCAATTAGGACAACTGGCCCAATCCATGAATTGTAGGGAAGTAGGTACCTTGCCTAGCCAACCACAGTAGAACCCTAGAGGCCAGTTTGCAGCTGGGGTCTCCCAATACCCTCCTGAATAAGTCCAAACCATAACTACCATGCGGAGCGATAAAGAGGTCAACAATAGGGTTCGGGATCCATCTGTTGGTCCCGTGAGTGAGACAATTGCCCCTGCGATAGAACGAGAACCCAATCCAATTAAAATTATACATGTTAGTTCTCAATCCCAGTAGGACGACCCGATTGAAGCTAAGCAAGAAAGATCCTCTATCCCCCGGATACCATACCCACAATGCCTGGATAAACCCTCCCCATTTAACAAATCCCACCAAAAGATGGAGGAGATGTTCGAGCTGCTTAAGCAGGTTAAGGTCAATCTCCCTTTGTTAGATGCAATAAAATAAGTGTCTGCCTATGCCAAGTTCCTGAAAGACCTTTGTACCCAAAAGTGCAAAGCTAAATCCAACATGACTTAAAAGGTCTTCTAAACTGAGCAAGTGAGTTCCCTATTGACACATAATCTTCCACCAAAGTATAAGGACCCAGGATGTCCAACAATTTCATGTGTGATGGGGAACCATTCTGTGTACAAGGCATTGTTAGATTTGGGGGCGAGTGTCAATTTGTTGCCTTACTCTGTGTATGAGCAACTTGGATTGGGAGAGTTGAAACCGACTACCATAACACTACAACTTGCAGACCGATCCATTAAAGTTCCATGTGATGTTATTGAAGATGTTCTGGTGCAGGTTGATAAATTTTTCTTTCCTATGGACCTCATTGTCCTAGATACACAACCTGTTCAGAACATTGGTAGTCAGATTCCTGTGAGCTTGGGACATCCATTCTTGGCAACATCCAATGCTATTATAAATTGTCGGGATGGGGTGCTGAAATTGTCTTTTGGAAATTTAAATGTCAAACTGAATGTTTTTAATGTTCAAAAACAACATTCACCGCTAGATGATTCTTATACAATTCATATGATTGACACTCTGATTGCACCTCCATGGATTTGTTCTGATGATCCACTTGCGATTTCTTTTATTAACCCTAATGTACGCAGTAAGACCGCAGATGGACTAAACGTTGGATTGAAAGACCAGGGATAAGTTGGATAAATGGTTTAGTCTTGTTGAAGACGTTAAACTTAGCGTTTAGTGGGAGGCAACCCACGTATTCAGGTGTATTCTCTCCTTTTCTTCCTTTTTCTTGTTATGTTATCATTGTCATTTTTCTATTTTGTTCACATTGTGCAAATAGTGTAATGCATCCAACACACCTTCGTCATTTTGTTGATAGATGGAATTTGCTTCCTGTATAATATGAATACGAAATTGGGCCATCCAAAAAGAACCGTTTCGATGATCTCAAACCGATTCTCCTGCATTTCAGTCTGTGAAAAGGTTATCATTAGCCTTGCTACTCACTTTGAAAACTTTGTATCGTTTTGTGGATTCTTTATTTCCTCTTTCTGTTGGGCACCTACCTGTCTCTTTTGAAGATGAATTTGTCTTTGGTCATAGTCAGGTTTCTGCTTCTTTTCAAGTTAACGAAGAATAGCTAACTAAATTATGTGTCTGTTTGGGTGGCATTCAAAGAGGGTTAGTCCTGGCCTCTCTGTCTTTTGTCGTGGCTGTATTTATATCGGTTTATGTGTAGTTTGAAACTTTTACCTTAGAAAAGAAACAATTCTTTTATCTTCCTGAAGAAGAGGTGGATGTTCTAATTTTAATAGTTTTTCTGTTCTGTTAGATGGTGGTTTCTGTGTAATATTGAGTAAGGCCTTGTTTTTTTGTTACTGTATCAATGGTTTTTATTGATGGTATAGATATCTGAAAAGGTACTTTGTCACATGTTTAACTTTCTGGCTTTCTTCAGCTGGCAAAGAAGCGCCATCCTGATACAAATAAGGATGACCCGGAGGCTGAAGGAAAGACGAGGATGATGACAACAATGACGAGCTATTTATTTGGGTGATATTGTATCAGCCATTATGGAGTTAACGAGTTTGTTCAAGTGTTTTACATGAACTTCGTTTGCTTACGTTTTTTTATATTTTTTATGTTTTTTTTTCATAAGTTCGAAGACTCCTTTATTTCACTATTTTGTATTCTAAACGATAGGACCGAGCAGGGATTTGCTGCTTGTTATGAGATAGTTTGATGGATATGTGCTTATAAATTATCCTACACGACTGTTGTTCATCCAAGTCCGTTCTATCCAATGTGATAGATATGAGTTTTCATTTGTCAACAGGATGAGCTTATTTTTATGACCTAAAGGAAAAACAGGCTGAACCCATATACGTATTACCGTTGATATGTGGGACCCCACATTTTCAATCCCCCGTGCTGTCGGTGACCGTCGGCTAGCATCTATTGGGAACCGATGGCCTGCCTCCCGATCTGGCAAGACAATGCATCCATCTCCGTCAGTTCCATTTACTGTCTTTTGGAGTCTATAGATCATGTATATTTATATGGTGTGATTTTATAAAAATAAGTTTGGATATACGTGACAAGACGAACCATTCTTTTTAATCACCACAAACCTATTAAAAATTTATTTATACAAAAATAATATAATAAGCAATTTCATAGGCATTCTCCAAAAATTGTAAATATTGAGGTCAAGATTCTAGCTTACAGAATTTGAGTCATAGATTTTCTAATAGACGGTTGATGAATGACTAAAATATGTGTCTTTGGATTACATATTGAGGTCAAGATTCAATCCTTCTTTATCTCATTAAGGGTAAAAGAGTCACAAGAGTTTTTTCTTCTAAAATCTATTTTATCCAAATAAGCTTTAGGGGGTGGCTTTTGACAAAAGCGCTTTTGGAGTGGGCGTTACCATACGGGTTACGATTTAACTTTTCGTTAACAAAAGCGATTTTATTAAAAAATTGCTTTTAAAAAAAATAAAAGCGGTTGCCAAACGGTACCTTAGTAGTTCCACTGTATTTTCTTTGCCTCTATTCTGGAGATGCATTTTATTGAATAATCGGCACCAATCTACCAACCCTTTGGTGATAGCCTAGGATGATTGGGTTTGAGGTCTTTTACAATAAATTCGTGCTCGACATTGTTTATTGTCAAATTATTATGGAAAAAGTTAAATCAATGTTGTTTGTGTGTTTGGAGTCCCTTCCTTCCATACTGTTGTTGTATTTGAGGAGGACTCCTTGTTTGAAATATCTAGTTTAGTTGATTAATGTTTCTTTGTTAGCAGAAAAAATGTCAAACATACAATTCCTTTGTATATACTGAGGGTTTAATATCTAGTTTGTTAGACCCAATCGAAATAACTTGTATATACTGAGGGGGCATACAATTCCTTTGTTTTTACTCGTTTTAGCTTGTAACAAGTACTAGCCATAGTCTTTTGCGGATTCTAACAATCAAATCCAACAAATTTAAGTTTTTTTCAACTTTACAGTACATTCACGTTGATCTCAACAACATTTTAGATCTGAATTCAGGCCCCTGCCACCTTTGACCGTTGAAATAGACAGTAGAAACAGGGAAAGGGTCAAGTTGCGAATGCTGATGAGCTGCTTACGTTAATTGCATATCTTCTACAACCTTCCCTCATAGAGTAAATGGAATCAAACTCTATTACCTGCGGAAGTCGGACATTTTATGGTCGGCTACTCTCTGCCTGTTGCACTTATCTAGCTTTGCAGCAGTAGTTGTTGCCTACTTCAGGGGCCACAACCGCGAACAGAAGCCGACAACCTGCTTCATTTTCAGTTGTCTACATAAGACAGCTGCTGCTGTAACGAAAATTTGTAGCTATGTGACAGTTGCCCAGCTGTTAATCTTTTCAGTCTCTGTTTGTGTCGGAGAGTTGATTCTCCCCGACTCCCTGCTACATTTACTTCTTCTTTCTCAGAAATCGTAAGAACTCCATTTGTTACTGTCACCTTCCTCCTCTAGTCTCGAGTCTCTCATTCTCGTGAAACTTATTGACTCAAAAGCTAACCTAACCTCAAACTGAAGTATCATGCGGGGCGTGAAAAAAAGCACAACATCTACAGTGGATGTTTCACTTCACTATTTATTTCCGATTTCAGCTGAAAGTGAAAAAAAACATGTACTGTGACATGTTAACCTCTACATGTCATGTATTGGATTCCTCTGTAAATGTCTGTTTCCTGTCATTTTACTGACATTGACATCACAGCTACATATCTTCTGATTGTAAGAAGGCAAAAAAAAACATTTGCATGGTAAAGCTAAAAATCAATATCTGTTTCCTTCACTTACAGTCATTGTGAGCAAGTTGAACTTCATCATCATGTGCTACTAATTTATTAAAATTGCTTCCCTGAGAAAAAGTTGGGAAACATAGTCCAATTGAACACAGCTGTTATGGTAAAGGAACTAGATACATTTATCCTATGCTAGATGATGGAAAAGGAAAAAGGAAAAGGGAAAAAGACATGCTAGCTATCACTAACCGTATCATATCGTAGTGTTGAATCAAAGATTAACTAATTTAAACATAATCGATCCGACAAATGCATGAACGTATTAATTGATTAAATTGTAGCTTGTAAGCGTATTATTCATGATTGATACCTCAAAAAAGCAGAAGCAACACCTACTGTCCTTTTTCTCACTTCATGACTCGTGTAACCAACCGAGATTATGCTGCCAAAGCACAGTTATATTATATTAAAGGCTAATCAAGTCACTCCCTGACCCTTCATGACTACTAAACCCAATTAGCATATCAATTAGTCTCTCCTCAATATGAACTAAGCCTAATCACTATTAGAGGGAGTTAAATCACCTGACTTTTCCTTCCCTCTCTTGCCATTCAAGTCTCTTTTGGCGGGACAAGGGCTTACCAATCAATCCCTTCAAAACCCCAACGTCGCCCAACTGCCATTCACTCCAAACTCCAAACCATGAAGCTCCTCTTCTGCTTCCTCCTCCTCCTCCTCCTCCTCCTCCGCCCTTCCCCCGCCGCGGCCCTCTCCCCAGACGGCCTCTCCCTTCTCGCCCTTAAGTCCGCCGCCTCCCTCGACGCGTTCCCATTCGCAAATTGGAACGAAACTGACCCCAACCCATGCCTCTGGCCTGGCATTTCTTGCCTGGGCACCGACCACCGTGTAGTTGCCGTCTCTGTCCCCAATCGGAATGTGCGAGGTTACCTCCCCTCTGAGCTTGGCTCCCTCGCCTTCCTACGTCGCCTTGACCTCCGCGGCAACCGCCTCTCCGGGCCCATTCCTGCCCAGCTCTTCAATGCGACTTCACTTCGCACCATTATCCTCTACGGCAACAACCTCTCCGGCCCCCTCCCGCCTCAGATCTGCAACCTCCCCCACCTCCAAGCTCTCGACCTGGCCCGCAATTCCCTTTCCGGTGAAATTCCCCACAATCTCGGCAGCTGCCGGCAGCTGCAGCGGCTCTCTCTTGCCAATAACCGGCTTTCTGGTGAAATTCCAATGGACATATGGCCGAAGTTGGAGAATCTAGTCCAGCTCGACCTCTCCGATAACCAGCTTGAAGGGCTGCTGCCGGAGGACCTCGGCGAACTCAAGTCTCTCTCCGGCACACTCAACTTCTCCTTCAACCGATTCTCAGGGAAGGTTCCGGAGTCGCTCGGGAAGTTGCCTGAGACGGCGAAATTCGATTTGAGAAACAACGACTTCACCGGCGAAATCCCTCGAAACGGAACTTTTGCGAACCAACCCTCCTCTGCTTTCATCGGCAACCCCGGCCTCTGTAGCTTCCTCCTGAAGAAGCCTTGCAACGGCTCCTACTCAGCAGCTCCAGCATCTTTCGCAAATTCAGAGGAGGTAGAGAACCATTCGGTAGCGACGAAAAAGGGCCTGAAATCCAGATCCATCATCATCATCTGCATTGCCGACGTCATAGGCGTCGCGCTCATCGGGCTGGTAGTCATCTATTTGTACTGGAAGCGGACGGAGTCAAAGATCTGCAGTTGCACCGGGAGGGCCAAGCTAGGGAAGTCCGGCAATGCCCGCCCGGGCGGAACGTGCACGTGCTGGAGGGGCATTTCGGAGAACTTCTCATCAGAGACGGCATCGGAAGAGGCCGGAGCGGAAGAAGGCGGCAGCCGTCTCGTGGCGATGGACAAGGGGTTCAAGTTCGAGCTGGAGGAGCTGCTACGGGCGTCGGCCTACGTTCTCGGACGGAATGGACCCGGGGGGATCGTGTACAAGGTGGTGCTGGGAAACGGCGTCCCGGTGGCCGTGCGCCGGCTGGGCGAAGGCGGGGAGCGCCGCTACAAGGAGTTCGCGGCGGCGGCGCGGGACGTGGGGCGCGTCCGGCACCCGAACGTGGTCAGGCTGAGGGCCTTCTACTGGGCCCCGGACGAGAAGTTACTCATCTCCGACTTCGTCTCCAACGGCACCCTCGGCGCCGCCCTCCACGGCCGCTCCGGCCACAAGCCCCAACCGAGTCTCCCCTGGTCGACTCGTCTCCGCATTGCCTGCGGGATCGCGCGTGGGCTAGCTTACATCCACGAGCACGGCTCACGCAAGCACGTCCACGGCGACATCAAGCCCGGCAACATCCTCCTCGACGCCGAGCTGACCCCGCACATCGCCGACTTCGGCCTCGCCCGTCTCGTCATCATCACAGGCGGCGGAGGCGCCGATCGCCCCACCGGATTCATCGGCTCCGCGCTGCCGTCCGCCCGCGTGCCTTCCGCACCGAGGACGCACGCATACCGAGCGCCGGAGGTCAGAGTAGGCGGGAGCCAGCCGACCCAGAAGAGTGATGTGTACTCGTTCGGGCTGGTGGTGCTGGAGATGGTGACCGGCAAGGTGGCCGAGCTGTCCGCTGCGTCGCCGTCCAAGGGCGGGGAGGGGGCGGTGGAGCTGGTGAGGAAGGGGTTGGAGGAGGAGAGGGTGGTGTCGGAGTTGATAGACGCAAGTCTGGCGATGGAAGGTTTGGTGATGAAAGAGGTGATTAGGGTTTTGCGTGTTGGGGTGGCCTGCACGGAGATTGATCCTGAGCTCCGGCCTCGCATGAAGATCATCTCCGAGAATTTGGAGACGATTGCCCACTGAAACACAGAAGACCCCATTACATACATGGTCGGTGGATCTCCACCGTCATGCCTGTATTTTCAGACGGTGGGCCTTTACTCTTTGAGTATAGGAGGTGTGGAGGTGGTGAAGGCTTTCACCCTTTTTTTTTTCATTCCAAAATATAGCTCATCTTGATTACTATTGGAAGCATTTTTTTTTGCATAAACAACAATCTTAATTACTACTGTTGGAGTAGCATACAAACTTTTGGGTTTGATGCAGCAAATTTTTGTATATGTCAATTCTTGAACATAATCCAAAGCTCACTGCTAACCTTAGTGAAAATAGAGGTATGAAAATTCATAACCTAAGCTTTTACAGTGGCAAATTCCCCCTTTTTTCGCTTGGCAACACCATCTGCTTTTTATTATGAACCAAAATGCACCTAATCATCAAAAACTGTTTTGAGTTTTTTTGGGCAAGTAACAATGGTATTCAAAAAGAAACTAGGGGCACCAAAGAAATCTGTTGGTGCTTCGTCTTCGTCGGATTCCAAACACAAACAATAATAACACTGAATATATAACAGCAACTCCATTAAATCATTACCATGAAATTTTTTCCATTAATCAGCAGTATATATCAAAACATTGTATGGAAAAATGTTAATAAATACGATCCTATGAGTAGGGATACCAATATCGTTGGGAATAATATGCTTACAATGAATATTAATTCATTATTTTAAAAAAATTAGTGTATCCTTTTCATGTACTCTTTCCACTCCAGAATTATTATCACCATAAGGTTTTTCAAAATGAACTAAAATTAATTCATTTTGGAAAACCTTATGGTGATAATAATGCAGAACGGAGGGAGTAGTAATGATGCATGACAATTCAAATGTGAGGATTATTTAGGATTGCAAATTATAATGCATGGAGCTATGATGGCATGCAAAGTTGAATCTAACGTGTGGATCAATTTTATCATTTAATTTATGATGTTATATAAGTAGCTATGCATGATGTGAAGGTAAAATATACTTAATTAAACTTTTTGTGGTATCTTATAAATATCTTAAATATTAATAATTCGAAATACTTTGAATGGGTTTATAGCACAAGCTAGTTTTTTAAGTTTCTTTGTTCCTTCCGTCCGGAATTATTATCACCATAAGATTTTTCAAAATGACAATTTTATTTCATTTGGAAAAACCTTATGGTGATAATAATTTGGAAAGGAGGGGTATTAATGGAAGGACTTTTTCTCCAATTAACTTTATTAGAGTTAGAAATGCCACAAGTGACAAGCGACCGCTTTAAATTTTAGAATAATTTTGGTCTAGCTATAATATAAGCATTAACTTTGTTTTGGCGCACATATTGTTTGTAGCATATTACTAATGAGCTAAGTTAGGTGATAACGGCACCATATGGATTAGTAAACTAAGCTGGTTTCTATCATAGTCCTTGTTTAACTCTAATTCTTTTAAAGCTGAAATTTAAAGGCACCGTATTAGACATGGGAAAAAAAAGAAATACAAGTATTAAACAAGGAATGCCCCTCTGCTAGAAGGTTGAGATTACCATGAACTTATTTGTCCTACTTCGAGAAGGCTTTTGAGAGGGACTAAACATATGGCAAGTTCCGGAGAAGTAAAACCTTTTATTTTGAATAGTAAGAGCCACCTTTTAATTTAGACTGCATGTGCATTGCACTTGCATTTTTACTAGTATGAACAAATGAGTCAGCTCTCAATTTCCATAACCTTTTTTCTGTAGGTTGCTTCCTAGTCCTTATTTTTGTTTGCTGTGAGTTTCCTAATTCTGGTTGGTCTGATTTCTTTGTCGTAGGGGAGCCGTGAGCTCTTGATTTATAGTGCCCCTTGCCACAAATTGCAAAATATACTACTTGCTACTCAAGATGGAGCAAGCATACTATGAAACTTGGCATATTAATCAGATCATAAATAACAAGGGGGAAAAAAGAGGAAGAAAGAAAACAAAACAAAAAGATTACACATGATACATCCGGGCAAAAATTCAAAGAGCCCATACTTCCAATCCCTGCAAAGTTTCTATCACTTATACATATGTACACACATGGTCCCTCTAGCTCACTGGCCTTTTCTCTGCTTATACAATAGCTTTTCTCACCTTCAATGTAATCGTTACTCTTGTGCTGCACAATGCAAATTATGTGGCGTTCTTAGATCCACATGAACAGTTCGCACGCTCTCTTTGCAGCTCCTATAAACAAAATAGTGGAATATTAAAGCCTTTTATTAACCAGCCCTCAATCATATACTCCATCTATTTCATTTCAATAATTCTATTTTGAAAAACCAAGTAAGACTATTAACATGGAACAGAGGAGTATAACGCTATCTTGAGTTGTTTAAAGTTATCTGGAATAATGAATAGGCGGTGCCTTAAAAATAAATAAATCTAAGGCAAAGCTGCACCTGAACATGGTTTTGCAAAGTCTTGATGTGCTGAACTGCTAAATCCAACATCTCTGCTGTGTTCGTTTGCTGCATAACAAACCAATAGGAAGAATAGAAAATTAATACATGTATGAACTTTAAAAAAGGTCGAATTATAAATCAATGTTTTACACAGTGACTGTACATTATGAACGCATGTATATACATGATTTCCTTCCTTGAATGCATGCAAAGCTGAGATTATCATAATTTATTTTCTATTATTATGTCAAGGAGGTTTTTCATGTTGATCAAAGCATTTTAACTCAATATGACTAATACTACCTTGTCCATGTTAGGCACAAGCTCTTGCAGCTTCCTCAGCTTATCGCTGATCCGAATTCTTCTATCCTGAAAATGTCGATAAATGAGCTTAGTATACTCCATCATACATAAACAATCCGTCTTTTAAAGGAGAAACATTTCAAGAACAGTATAGTACTTATGTATCAACTTATGTCTAATGAGATAAATATAAGCAACATGACACATACCCTCTCAGCAATACTTCTTGGGTGAGTTGCACAGCCTCGTTTGGCTCGACTTTTGCAAAGGACGGAGTGTTGCTGCGATTGTAGGAGCCTCTCAACCAATGCCATCTCCGCAGACTTTTGGCCCAGGCCATATTGATAATTTAAGTTCCAAGGCAATAGATTGTATTAGATTACTATAAGTTCGAAAAAAAAAAGAATTGGGCAGTATTGAAGATACAAAATACGAACTCATCTATGAATTTTTTTTTAAAAAGATCGCATCTAGCCTGATCGAGCACCATGACTAAACCTTTGTGATCGCAACACTCTACGTTAGCACCATATATGTCTATATGCTCCCTCCATGTATGGATTGTAATCCCAAAATGAACAAAAATCACTAATCAGTTGGAGTCCTACGTTAGCACCGTGTGTACATGGTCAGGGGGTTTAATCATGGTGCTCGGTCATGAAATTTTTTTGGAAATATATATATATTACCTAGCTCATTTTGAAAAATCCAAATCGGATATTTTTTTATTCAAATGCAAATCGGATACTTAAAAGAGGATCAAATGAGTATGATATTTAAGTACCTGAGACTCAGAGTCGATGTGGTCGAGCGCATCAATGAAGTCACTATTCATGTGCTGGGTCCGTTTGCCGGGAGGAGCTGAGAAGGCGATGGAGTTGGTTTCGTCCCAGGAGCCCATCCTGAAGTTGCCATAAGAATGGCTACCGGTTCCACCACCGTTCTCCACTCCGTTCCAGCGACCTGCGCTCTCTCCAACATCTGGAATGATAATCTCTGAGATCTGGGAGTCTTGTCTGGATAAGCTTAGCTGGGACTTGAGTATTCTGTTTGCCATGCTACCATTACACCCTGCTGGGGAGCTGTAGTTCCCAAGTCCCGTTGTCACCGAAAAACCTCCTCCTGCAAGTACCCAATTTCAATCAGCACGAGAACACCATATCAAATGTCAAAACATACAATTATAAACACGAAAATATTAATAGAAAAAAAAAACAAGAAATTGGTCTCCTGATGACCGGGGCTCCATGACTAGCTTCCATGAATATGGAACATAGAGGCCTAGCATCGATGGTATCTGTGTATCATGGTTATGGAGCCTAGAAAGGGTAGACGCAATATAGAAAATTAAGCTCGTCGGCCATATTGTAAGGATCATTGAGCTAATTGTACATACACAAGAGGATTATTCAGCTAATTGCACAAAAAAGAGGATTATTTAGCTAAATTCAGAAATATTTAAAAAAAGGAAACGTTAATAATTAAATTCCCTCTGTCTGGATTTATTATTTCCCTAGTTATTTAAAAGATGAACTTAACTAGGTAGATAATAAATCTAGACAGAGAAAGTAGTAACCAAGTTTTCACTCACCCATGTGAGCCATCAAAAAGTATTTATAGCGAACACAAACACAGCTTAAACCAAGGTTTTAAAAATCAGACCGGTCATCGACCCGTTGGTCCAACCGAGGGTCAACCCGTTGACTCAGTTGCTAATATCATCAATATAAAAAAAATAGAAACCTCCCTTCCAAAATTTTATATAGTATAAAAATTTTACATAGTCTAATGTTCCTTGTATAGCAATTTAATAAACAAAATAGTCACATTACAAAAAATAAAATTTTTAAATAAAAAAAAAATATTTTTTTAAACATAAAAAGAAAAAAAATGTTGTATGAGATTCTACCGGGATCGATGTAAAAAGAAAATAAAAAGATATTATAAAGAAAAAGAAAACGAACAAATTATGTTAGAAAGAGCTTAAATCCAACCTAAACCCTTGTCATAGTTTTAAAACCTGGACCGGCTGGGCCGGTTCGACCCAGATCAATCAACCCCGGCCGATTCCGCTCAATCGACCCGGCTTGTAAAACTAACTCGGCTTGTAAAACTAACTGGCTCTAATTGAACCGGGTTGAATAGAACGGGCCGGTCCAATTTTTAAAACACTGGCTGAGACATGATCACAACTCTATTGCCCATGAAGGTGTGTAGTGGACTCTACATTTTGCTAATATAAAAATCAACTTTACATTTCCGCACAATGTATCTATCATTAGTGTTCACTTAATACTCCACTTTAATCACATTCTTGTTCAAGGAATCGGTCCTTGTCACTCGCTACCGTGAGAGAGACAGGCCAAATATTCTAATCGCCTAAAATAGAACTACTTGATTAAGCTAATCCCCTTTTGGTGACTTGCTTACGAAACATTGCTATAAAAGGTATCAAACACACAAATCTTAAAAACAGATGCAGCCCCGGTTTTGGAAAGCAAAGTGGTTTTGTATCTTGACAACTGCCCAGCTTGGTCTCCGCGGGCCCCATCACGCAGACAAAATAAGCCACTAATGGCGAGAAGCTCATCAGAGGCCTCTGACAGCCTTGCGATCAGGCCCAGTCCAGCCTCGCTGTAACAATCTCAACCACTCCATCGGAGGCCAGTGACTGCCAGTCTTTCCCTCCAGATTCCGATGAATTAGATGCTGCTGCAGAGTTGTCCAGTCTTATTACTAGAGGATGCGTTTGCAGTCACTTGGAGGATGTTCGACATTTTCAATTAATGTGAACCGTCGATCATCAAGATTGACGATGCACACACTACTACTACGGTGAGTTCCATCAAACTGGAAGCGCAGAGTAATAGTGTGTGCGCATCATGATTACTAATTACAGCAGCGTCTTACTCACTTCTCACACACATCTTTATCTGAAGTTTTATCTACGTGTGTTGGACTGTCTACTTGATTTCCACGCAGCTGATGTGGCAGGCAACAAGACTCAACTGTCCTTGTTCCTTGCGCGGCCGCCTCTGCCAGCCAGGCCACTAAGCGTGAAATTTGCGTGAAGAAAAGCGTGGGCGCTCCAGCTTGAGAAGCTGAATCCGGCGACTTTTTGCTGGAGCAGAAAGGTGCGAGTGTTGTACAAACGGAATCCCAAAAGCATCGAACCGAACCCGATTCGGAAAAAGCAGAATCAGAAAGTCGGAAAGCTGAACTCCACTAGGCGAAATGTGGAAAAAGCGCTTTTTCGATAAAGCCAGGAGGAAGAAAATGGGAGAGAGAGAGAGTCTCACCATCGTTGTCGAGCATGAGATGCGAAAAGAACCCTGCTGGGGAGCTGCTATGGCGGGACAGAGAAGACGACGACGACGGCCCGGGCCTCAGGTTCAGCCCGCCGGAAGTCTGGAAACCGGTTGAGGCGGGGGGTGCAATGTCGCCGACGTAGAACGAGGAGGAGTTGGATCTTTCCAGGGAGTGGAGCTTGGAGGTGGACTCAGAGGTGAGGCAGGAGGAGTCGACAGGGAAGAACTTGCCGAGGAAGTTCTCGGGGCTGACGGCAGCGGAGGCGGAGAATTCGTCCTCGGCGACGACGGACTGGACGAGGCTCTTGAGGAGGGGGCTCGGGGCAGAGCCGTAGCGGCCTAGGCCTGGACCCATGGGCCGCTGCGAGGAGGATGAGTACATGGAGACGGGAGCGCAGCTGCAAGGGAGACAGAGAGATGTGGAGGAGGAGGAGGAGGAGGAAGACGAGAGAAAAGTCGTGAGCTTATAATATGGACGTGTATTGAGATGAGGATATAAATGCCCCTGACTTTGTTAGCATTTTATGGGTAGTTTGATGGTGTAATGGATTTGTTAAGAGAAGGGTATTCTTGGAAAATGCTCCCTCAGTCTAAGAAAACCTGGCTGCATTTAAAAATTAGTTAATTTTTTTTGGACATTAATCCCGCGTGATAAAAACCTTCGGTGACACTGTAGATGCACGTTCATGAATCCGGATATGCGGGTGATGTCACGTCAGCTAACCACGTAATTGAAATCAGGTGAGAGCACGTGACTTGGATTTACTGTCACGTGATTTATATTATGTGGTTGGCTGGTGTTGCTTCACGAACTGCCTCGCTGGTCAAGCTTCACCAACGGATCCGACTCGCACATTCACAAGGATCTATCACATGCTCTCATGTGATTTGCATTACGTGGTTGGCTGGCCTCACTTCATCAGCGGATCTGGACTTACACGTTCATGAAGATCTATTGGCTCGTAGGGGAAAATTCAGCCTTGGATCTTTCAAACGCAGCCAAGTTTTTTTGGATAGTGGGAGCATATAAATTTTTAATCTAAATTACCTATCCTCATTAAAAACCAAAATGTACTGAGTAAAGACTTTTATTGTTTGCCTAATGAAGAACAGAACTATGGAGTAAAGATTTTTATTGTTTGCCTAATGAAGAACAGAACTATGGATTAATATTAGGTTTGATTTGAATGTAATGGTGGTCATGTGGTGAGGAGATTGTAAAAATCGGCTGTGTTTTTAGGGTTACACACAAGAAGAATCTAACAATGGTTATTTGATTACCAAAAAAAATAGTAATGGTTCTTTCCAAAAATGAAAGGGAAAAGTTTAAATGAGATCACTCTTATATAGCTTATATGAGGCCAATTTAATTTGTAGCCTTTGGATCTTGATACGACGACTACAAATAGTTACAATGAACTCACTTACCCACTGATTTAACAGTCTCACTTTTGCACTGATTTGATATTCACCCTTGGATAGGAATCTAATGATCCAAAAGATTGGCCTCATGCTCATTATATAAAAACGATCTCGTGTAAACCATTCTCAAAATGAAATACGGAATATATAAATGGAAACTAATGCAGCACGTGTTGAGAAGCGGATTGGCTGGTCAAGGGCAGAAAAGGAGATGCCTGGTCCATGCTTTGGCTGGGATTCCGTCTTCCTTCTTCCCCCTCAAGTTCACGAGGCATACATATATCCGGGGATTGTCTTCTTTTGTTTTTTGTTTAGTGATGCTTCTCAAAATAGAAGACATCAAACTACCGAAAAACATTCTATTTTAAGAGTTCTCTATCAAAATCAAGGAAGTTACATCCTCCTAGTTATATGCTCCCTCGTATATTCCACCTATGAAAAACCTCCATGTCATACACATGGAAAGGGGATCACTTAAACTGCTTCCCAAAATCAATGCCAAATTAAGAAACTAGGGAGGTACCCTCGCTCTAAGCCTCTGAGAAAGCACTATACTGCTCATGTCATAGCTAGACGATGTGCCACTCCATTAGCTTCTTTTGTTTTTGGTAACTAGAGAAAACAAATATTCGGAGAAGTGATATTTTATTTCCAATTTCATAACAAAAAAATAGTTGATCTACGCTAGAGGCTTTGCCGGCTGCGGCGAAGGGCAGGCAGGACGGGAAAGGATGGATGCTGAGTCGCATTGTCTCTAGGGGTGCACGGTATACTTCAAATTGTGTCACACTTCCAAGAAAAGGCGTTTAACCTCAGTGCGGATGTTAATAAAAAAATTTACTCGTGGTCATGAGCTAGCCTAAACACATGCGACCATGTGTGCAAGGACTCGGCCAAGCAAGCTAGCTTTTTATTCTCTCCTGAAAAGAATGGTTCGAGCTTGGAAAGCATCTCATAGGCCTTTTATAACTCGTCTTATAAGCTAAACTAGCAGATGAGTTGTAAAAAGCTCGTAAGATGCTTTTTTTAAATACCCAGGCGCTTTAATTGAGACAAATGTAACAACTAATATCGAATAGGGGACATATATTTTTCCAAATTTGGCTATAAATATGAACGAGAGGGAGTACGTACTGTAGATATATTTGTGTAACTAGCCATGAAACTAACTAAAGTATAATTCAGCATATAGGGCTGACCCTTAACTCAGAAACTTGAGTTACTAGGCCCTACTTAAGTTATATTTTATCGTTTTGCCAAAACTTAAGTTAACTAGTCATTATTTAAGTTAATCAATCAAGTTACTTGAGTGAAAGTATCAGAGGGTCATGCGGCAGAAAGGCGTTTTTAGCAAGAAAAACAATAGTGAACAAAAATGTGAATGGATCAGAAGGACTTAATAGCCATTCTAAAATTTTATAGGATGTAACTAGGGGTGTTCTCGGATGTTCGTGTATGTTGGTCCATTTGTGTCCGTGTCTGTCCGCTATTTAACGGACGATCCATATCGACCACAGACCGGACACAAACGGGAGCTTTCTGTCTGTTCTAGTGGGGTGCTACGGTCCGTGGACGTTTGTGTCCATAGTTCTTGGTTAGAAGACATGAAGACTAGGTGTTGACGGACCTTATTGCTTTTGTTGTGATTAACTTATTGTCCATAAGTGTCCACAAACTTACACGGATAAATTTTTTAACAGACAACTATAGACACGGATGGATTGGACCCCCTTGATTACGAACGGACACTGATGAACGGTTGTCCGTGTCCGTGAACACCCCTAGATGTAACGATAAGAAAATAGAATATCGGTCTAAGTGAATCTGCCCGATTCAACGAATATGATTTTGGGCAGTATCCAATGAGTTTTTTTTTATGGCAAATGACTGCGGACCCCCTAGTAGTAAAATACAGTTAGAAACTGCACTTACGTACGTGCCCTCATGTCTGAAGAACTTTCAATGACGCCCTTTAGGCTAACAAAAGTTCCAAAACTATCAAGAGACATTTGCAAAATACCCATATATACCATTTTTTTCATGTAAATGAAGTTCACATTGTACATATTTACAAAGAAAAAGTTTATATTGAATGAAAAATTCTGATTTTTTGTGGAAAAAGGAAATATAGAAAAAAGAAAGTATTTTTGCTTACTATGATTGAGGGGCCGTTTGGGGCGTGATTATTGCAAAAATATCCAGACTGGATATTGGATATCTACTGTAGGATCCATGTGGATTTTTACATCCAGCTGAAACACCTCAGGAGGTGTTTCAGCTGGATATATAAAATATCCAGATGCTACAGTGTAGCAAAACATCCCATCTGGATGTTTTGCTTTTAATCACGCCCCAAACGGCCCCTGAGTAAATCATAGTAGTCAAGATACTTTTACTCTATACATTGTTTATATGACTTTGAAAAGCATTTAGTCTTTAAACTTAATTATTATTATAGAAATAAACTTTGAACCAAAAAATCAAGGGTACCAATGATTTATCAAAAATAATGCAATGAAAGGATCAAGATATTGTAAATGCAATGACTTTGGTTAAATCATCTAGGGAAACATTGCAAGAACTAAGAAACAATGGATGAAACTCTATAATGACAGAAATTTCAATATTTTGTAACTAGTATGATATAGATGTTCTTTATATGGATGGCAAGTATATAGGGCTAGGAAGGCCACGACGTGGAGAACAAATTACGAACCTCCATTATTATCGTGTTAACTTATTTTTCACTGCTATTTATATGCAAATCCAAGAGCTAAACAGTCGTTTCACGGAAGAGAGTACAGAATTTGTATAACATGTCTTGATCCAAATGATTCTTTCTCAGTCTATGACAAACAAAGATTACTAAGTTTTGCTCAAAGTTATCCACGTGAGTTTTTTATAATAGATATATCAAGACTTCACAATCAGCTAGATGTTTATATTGTGGACATTCGGTCTGAATTCTCCAACTTGATTGAGATTTCTAATCTTGCAAAAAAATTGTAGAGAAGAAAAAAGACTTACAATTTCCGTTGGTTTATTTGCTTCTAAAGTTGGCATTAACACTTCCAGTTGCAACTACAACAGTTAAGAGAGTATTTTTTGCAATGAATATTGTGAAGAACAAGCTACGAAATCGAATGAGAGATGAGTTGATGAGTGATTCTCTAATCACATATATTGAAAATGACATTTTCAAAGAGATTGACAATGAGAAGATCATTGAACGCTTCCAAAATATGAAATGTCGTCGAGGACAATTGCCATCTAATTGGTATATAATTATGTTCTTCCTATTCTCCTTATAATTATATTGTTAGTTGTTATTCTCAGTTGTATGAATCCATTTTCTAATTTTTCGTTGCATTAATGTAGTTTTTTTATTTGTTAAGGTAAATTTACTCGATTGCATTACATTATGCAAAAATAGTAAAATATGTTAGAAAAATTAGTCTCATTAATTAATTTTCTCAACAATTCTTAAGAGCCAATGGGACATGAACATAAGATATTTCTAAAATAAGAATTTCCACTGTATTTGATGAACGAGGGGTTTTTCATAAAGGTTTTCAATTATATGGTAATCTTTTGTTATTTGCAAACATATCTTACTACCGGTGCTATTTGATGTTAGAAGGTGAAAGTGTAGTTTTCCAAACATTAAGGTGTATAATTATAGTTTTGAAAAGGGTCCCTCCAAATTTAATTTACTCCTTTTTGCTAGGACGAAAAGGTGAGTACTCTCTATAGGGGCCCAACTGGATGTCGTGTCTGATGGTTATTAATAATATTTTCACAATCTAATTTACTATGACTAAGCTTATAATATCAAAGATGCATTGCGTAGTACCACTCCATGTCTACGGAAGGCGATAGGTAGCAAGACATTCGGAAATAAAGGGACATAGGTGATCCACGAGAAGTGCCCAACTCAGATGTCCAATTGTCGATTTCCATTTCCAGTTACGTGCATGAATGGTTTTATCAGTAGTAAACTCAGACCTAATCAAACTTTAGTTTAATAGAAACACTGTTTAATGGCGTCAGATTGGGGGGAAACTAATGTTTTCCTTCGCTCTTTAATGGGTGCTGCAGTGCTAACGTTCTGGTCCACTGACCAAATCACAATGATGGGGGACATACATGAGATGCGGCGGGGCACACTACATATAAATGATCCCTCAGCCCCTATTTTAATAGTTCGATCCGAAAAAAATACTCCCTCCGTTCGAATTTACTCTTCCGATTTGAGAAAAAAAACTTGTTTTTATTATATTGTAGGTCCTACCAAAATTCATGTGGCTATGTGCAAAGAGGAAGAGTTTTGTTGCCGAAAAATCTCGAAAATCGAGGAGAAAGAGAAAGTCGGGTTGGCAAATAACTTCAATGCCATTTTGTGCCATTTGATGAAAAGGGAAGGGACGATGAATGGTGAGGGTCACATAGGAAATGAACCCAAAAAGTCCAAAACGGAATCAGTGGCTAAGAGATGGTCCCCAAGCAGTCACGTGAGATCTTCAAATCTTTAAACCTGGACATGTTTTAAAAAAAATATACACAGGATTTCCAAACAGAGGGAGTATTAATTAAATGTCGATATAATCCAGAGTTGATAAGGGCCAATGGAGAGAAGGTTTGAACTCAGGAACTCTGCTTCAGGAAGCATGACCATCCCACCAATACTCTGTTGGCTGGATATCCACTTCTTTATATGGCATGTTTTGTTTAAAAAAAGGAAAATTATGTTAGGAAAACTGATGTAAGGTTATCATTGTCCTTACAAAAATGCAGGTTTGGTTAAATACTTATCAAACAGGTTCTAGGTACTAATAAAAACTATCACACCGGTTCATATTAGCCGGGCTTTGTGTCTCAATGCCTTGTCACTTGTCAGGGTGCTTGAAAAAGCTTGAACTCAAGTGGGCAAATGAATGGGTATTATGGTAAGTCCTTTTGATTACTTTGGAAAACCTATTAGAAGGGTTAGAGAGAGAAGCTCTAGTCTGTCTCTAGAATTCTTCTCCTCTCATTCCCCTTTCCTGCTATACTTCTCACCTCTCACCTCTTCTCCCGGTTCTCCCTCCTTCCTCAGCCCCCTTTGGACCCATGTGGCCACGTCGGGCAGCCTCCGCCTTGCATTGGCAATCAGGGTTGTTGAGGAGGCATGGACCGAAGGAGGAGGGACGTAGAGAGTGTAATAACCTAAATTCAGAAGGTAATGATTGAGAATGAAATGGGAACTTGAAGGAAATTGAGAATTTGGTAAATGAAACTAGCGACAAGAGCCCTACGACAACTAGCTTGTTGCAAGACTTCTTGTCGGTGAATTTGTAGAGTCTGTCTAAAGTAGTAAACCGGATTTCATTCCAAATAGAGACATTCTACGGTTTGTGCCCTATATAAATGGATGACAATAGACTCTTTTAGAAACCCTAGACGCAAAGAAGCCTTAAAAGAGTTCAATGAAAAATGAAGAACATATCAGAAGAGAAGGGAAGAGAATATCAAGCAAAAAGTTGAGGTAGGACAATCAACCTCAACTAAGTCTTAAAGTATATGAATATGTGGATCTGAAGTAGTATTAAGGGCATGTAGAATGACATAAAGACTAATTACATCTACAATTATATGATATTTTAGTGTAAAGATGCTTATTTTGCATGATTTAAGTGATTTGAAGTCATATTGTATGCACGATTTGATTTGGTATGTATGAATACATATTGTGCCTTGTGACTAACCTGATTAAAGAATATTTAGACCATTAAAGCATGATTGGAGTGAATTGCAAACCATAAATGTGTTGCAGGATCAGCGATAAGAGACTTGTCACATAGAGGTTGTTGGTGGTCCAATCGATCGAGATCAAATCAACCGGTTGTTGTGTGATTGTGTTGTTAATAGTAAAGAACTCTCCCTCGACCACCAACAATGATTAAAGATTGTTTAGTGTCATAGAAATTGCCTCAGTTTGCTCATTGGACTTGCCTTTCCAAGCCAAGCGCAAACGACGACCCTCAGTGACAATCCCAATGACAACAGAGATGTTGGAGGGTGGTTGTCATTGAATAACATACGCTTTAGTTTGTGGGCTCCATATGTGGGTCCAAGCAGGACTAAGTATTGGGCTCTCAGTTAAAGGCCCTACCAGTAATATGTATTAAAAAAGAACTTAATCTTAAAGCACAATGGTGCTAAGACTGAAAATGAAAGGAATAAATATGCATCATGATTAACTCAATGATTGCTATTAAATAATCTAGCATAGTAGTGAAGGAAGTTTGTATGGTAGAGATGCGACAGGTTAGAGGACCACACGGAGTCAAGAGAAGTGAGATGATATGTAGGAAAATACATATCAAGTTTAAGTGACTTAGTAATAAATAGGTCACATTGAAAGAAAGAAGCCATATAACATGTGAGATATGACCAGTATAGTCAACCCCTAGGTTCCATACGTAAGCTTTGAGGAAGATCATCATTGATGAAAATTAATAAAGAAAGAATACTACATGCCACAAGAGCAACAATGCTAGAGGCCTAGCACAAAGCTCTGCATCAAGGATTGATAGTTTTGAGGGTTTCAATCCAAAGAGATTAAATATTGCATGCAGAGTTATGATGAAGTTCATGGTGCCCATAACTTAAATCGGTGGGAGCCATGAATTCCCTCGGGACCCTTCAGTTGTATGGTGAACTGGGGTAAAAAAGAAAGGAATATTGACATTTATTGAGAGCAAATCCCTGACAGAATGAGGAATTTAGAGGTAGAGATAAATCTTAGAGACCCTCTATGAAAAAGTAAGGCAATTGTAGAGCCTAGAATGGATCTAGGATAGTTATGTGCATAAGACACTTTTTGTTCTAATGGATGAATGTATGTTTGATGTATTAAAATTTGATATTATGATAATATCATGTGAAGCAATTACTATATTATATTGTTGTTCTACTGAGTATGTAAAAATACTCAGGTGCACCATTTTATAGTTTTGCAAGTGCGAGGGAAAGTATGATGAAAGGCACAATTTATATCAAAGTATAAAGTTAGCTTTTATTCTTTAAATGTAAGCTCGTGAGCGAGCCCATGTTTTATGCTCATTGTATGACTAATGATGGATTGTACATTTGCACTTTTTGTACAGATTTGAGAATTTCCATATTTTGGCTTTTAATGAATATAAATATTATTGTGTCTTTGATGTTTTCAAAAAAGAATTTGGAAAATCAGCGCAATGCCTTGTATGCATTATTTTACCCATGTGGAGAACAACAATAAATCCGTTGCATCTTCGATATTCATCATATTAAAATTATTTGAAAAATCTAAGGCATTACAGAGAGGGTGTAGGGTGGTCGATGTGGGACAGATCGAGAGCCTTGTGCTCCTATTATTCTCCCCGCTACCATCCTCCACTGCCCTCTGCACTTTCCTGTCTGCCTTCGTCTTCCATCCGCCTTTGTTTTTTGTTGACCTAAGGTGGAGCCACCCGGCGCCAGTCTCTTGTGGATCCTATCGGGAAGCACTCCCCATCCCCCCTCTTTTCTTCCCTTTTTGTTTTCCAGTTAGGCTTTCCTTAAGGTTTTGGGCGTGCAAATTTGGTTTCACATATGATTTTGGGTGGGGGTATCTTTATACCAAATAAGAAGAACACAATTATGATCTCTCAGAAATTTTGGTTGGATCCAAGCGTAAAGGTAATATTATTTGTCATCTAAACATGATCGATCAAATAAAGTTGTTGGGATCTACATGCACAAAGTTGGACTCGATACCTCTTATCCTTTTGCATAGTGGCCTTTTGGCTATGTATTGTGGTGGTCTTTTGGCTACCGGCAGCCGACCATTCTCATGGGCATGCCCCAACCACTTTCCTAGCTGTTGGGTTGAGGTCCACGGGGGACAAGGTCAATTTTCCGCCAAGCATGATGCTCCAATGCTGCCTCAAGTAAGCAGTTTTTTATCTTTGATCTTCTAGGTCCATCTTGTTACTAAGAACGAAATTGAGCAGCCTCCCCTCATGGGCTGGAGGATGCTCATTTTTACCATCAATCGGAACTTTACCTACCCTTTGGAATTTGCCCACGATGGAAGTACTAGATGTTTAATGCTATGGTGGATGATGGATCAAGATTATGCTTTGGTTTGTGTTCTGTGGATTATGAACTCGTCTTGATGTTATTGTGGACCCTTCCATTTATTTCTATGTTGTGGAGGCGGGCTCTACCTTATGTACTTACGTTTGTTTTAATGAAGTAAGGTATATTTCTTAGCAAACAAAAAAGAGTAGGCAAATGAATGACATAAATCAGTTATGTGACTGGCTAGGTTTATATGTGAGTTCATCATAAAATCGACTTGATGATATCATTGAATCTATGTGGTGAACTGGTGATATTTGACCTGAAGATCATAATGGCAGAGGATTTGTAAATTTCGCGCATTTTCCTAAGGGTGTGTTTGGGAACACGAATTTGGATTTTACAATGAGATAAAAATGCTTATATTCCTAAGGATTTATATTCCGAAATTCACGGTTGGCAATGGATGGAATTTAACTGTGAACTCACAAATATGCATGGATCGTTGAATTTCCAATTTAAGCTATGAGAAACCCAAAATTTCAACTTAGGTCATTGATTCTTATTGGAATCTTAAAAAAATGTACAGGCAAGCAAAGAAACCCAAAACATACTGTTGTTGGCCGGCTAGTCTCAAACACCCTCTCCACGACGTATTCTGCCTCCATCTAGGGATGGGGCGGGTTTGGGCCGGGTATTGGCATACTCAGCCCCGGAACCATTTTAATTCTTCAAATCCAGAACCGTCTCAAACCCACCACGGGTCCAGTTTCAAGGACCCTGAACCGCCCCGGTACCAGAACTTGAAACCCATACCCGCCCCCGGTACCAGAACTTTTATATTTTTAAAGTCATATACATTAAACTATTAACTCTTTTAATTTTTTTATTAATAATATATATTCATAAAATCCAAACTATTCAAATCAAGAGATACAAGTGCTTTCGCCCAAAAAAATATTCATAAAAAAATAAAAATGAGTTCAAGTATGTATATATAAGCTATATGAGAGCGATCTCATTTAAACTTTTCCCTATATATATATATATCATATCATAACATATACATGGGTCGGGTCCGAGTTTTACATGAAAACCCGAACCCAACCCGACTCGAAGGGTTGGTTCCTCTTTCAAACCCGGAACTAGAATCGAGTATTGTATAAGCAATCCCAGAACCGGCTCAATAAGGCCGGGTCTTGTCAGGTTGGGTAAAAACCCGACCCAAGTTCCATCCCTACCTCCATCCCCTCCAGCTCTGCCCTCTCCCTCCCGTAACCCCCCCCCCCCCCCCCCCCCCCCCCCCCGCACACACACATACCTTCCCCCTTCTCTTCCCTCCTTATCTCATCCACCACCTCATACAACACCTCCACTGACCTCCTGTACCACTGAAGCCGGTCGACTTCATCCGTATCGGTGATGCCCAGTATGGCCCACACGCCGCTGAGTACTCTGCCATCTCCCCGAACTTCTTCTCTATCACCACCTCCACCTGAATCTCACATTTCTTGGATAGATGAAGAAACTGCCAAGTGGCCATGCCGATGGAGCCGACGGTTCGGGCAATCCTGACGATAACACGGAGGAGGCAGTCGGGAGGGGGGACAAGGGCCAACAGGTGTAGGTGACGATGCGGTGGAAGTCGAGGTGGAAGAGGGCATCGCTAGTGAGGAAAGCCATGTCATCACCAGAGACGGTGTGGTTGGAGGGAAGATCATCGTGGAAGAGGGAGGTGGTGTGGACCATCTCGACGACGCAGGCGATAGGGAAGGCTACGAAGCGTGGCCCGCCAAAGAGCTTGCAAGAGGCAATGCACATGATGAAGTGCGGCGCGCTTGGCGCCGGGGGGCGAGGACAGAGTAGCACATATCCGCATGGATTATAGGTGGGTGAGCTAGGGGAATGGCATTGAAGAGCTAGTGGTCGATGTCGGCGATGAGGGAGGGCCAGTAGGAGCGGAGATCGAAGAGGACGGTGGCTCGAGCCGGAGCCCGAGAATTTGTAAATGATGTTTGCACTTGTTAGTTAAAATAGGTAGCTTCAAGAATTCGGGGAGACTTTGGTAAAATCTAAATTCCTGAAAACAAAATGGAATCCAAACAGGGAATTTGGATTTTGGGCTCCCAAATCCAAATCTTTACACCCTAAAAATATTATATTTTTTTTGCTAACAATAAAATTTAATTCAAATAAGCTTTGTTTGTAATAAGCTTATTTAATGGCCTTAACATAAAATGTAATACCCGTAAATTTTAAATGCTTAAGCGGGAAATTTTGCTCAATGTGAGTTTTTGTGACGACCGTAAATTTTATAGTAATTAAAGAGGAATTTCTTTGCTCAAAGGTATGCATTTATTTAAGTTTTCGAAAATCTTTTGAAAATTCAAGTTCCCCGCCAGAATCGATCGATCGCCATAAAATTTGTGATTTTGAATTGATCTTGATCGGAGATTTTATTGGATTTATGGTTGGCGTGGCTTGTTGGTTTGGCTTCATTTGACCTAAGAATATTGGATAGGTATATGTGAAGTTTGTGTTATTTTTGGGAATAGAGTTAATTTGAGATTAATCAAAAATATGTATTAGATATTACCTAAGTGGGTAAGTGGTGATTAATGGAAATTCTAAACAACCTAACCTAATTGTGTTTGGGTCGAGTTGGCCTTAGTGGAGGTGGTTGAGAGATGGGTTAATGGAAGTGGTTGAAAGATAACACTAATTGACCCCATTAACTCATTTCTTGTAAACCCAAGAGTCACTTTGAAAGTTGAAAATTCTGGAATTTTCTGATGCAATTTGAGCCACTGATTTGAGGGGTTGATCAAGGGTGGAGAATCAACTAGAAAATCTATAAATAGGGCCTAGTAGGGGGGGGCGGTTTTTGGCTTGGGTGCTTAAGCCATTCAAGCACCTCCTAGTCTCTCTCTCTCTCTCTTTCTTTTCCGACCGGCGGCAACCCATCTCCGGTGGTTCGTGGCGGTCCAAGCAATGTCGACCGGCGTGGTGGTGGTGCGACGTTGTCGGAGTCAAGAGCGCTCGGGAAGAATTACGGTATCTTCAACCAAGTAGGATGCCTTTTTTCCACTACTTTTATTCTTTGATAAAGATATTATTGAAATGTATGATTGAATGTTGATGCCTTGAAGTTGTGTTTACCTAGAATTTGTAATGCCGAACCTAGATTGATATTTCCCTCTTGTTTCATGACTCAATAGCATTAGTGTTTCATCTCAATTATTTCTACGTATGTTGTCCAACGAAAGTTAGTTTTGGATGTTAAATCATGCTCGTTTTCCATTCGCATGTGATGATGCTATTCAATGCATACTCATGCTCTTTCTTGAATAAAGATTTGATCTTTGGGCACTTCGGTGCATTTTCGTGTCTTATATTTCATGATCTATACATGAGTTGTTATAGCTATTACTACTTGAAAAATATCAACTAAATAGATAATCGAATAATGTAACTACGAGATTATTCCTTGTAAGATCTTTTCTCTGTGTTTTCAGTTATGGTTCAACTTAATGTCAGTATGTCTCGAATTCTAATGTTGTCCGGGATTATATGCTAGTATCACTTCAATAATGAGATAAGAAAGTAACTTAGTAATCGGGTTGTAAAGTTTATGAAAAAGCTGAATCATAAGCTGAGTTTTCAGAACCAATAGGGCTCTGTAAAAATCTTAAGTAATAGTAAATTAAAGTCAAAAAAAGGCTAATAAGGAGTTACTAAGTTTATACATTAGTAAATTAAGTATAACATAAGTTAATTGGTCTCGGCCAGGAGAAATCCTGCGCAGACAGACCTCATTCGAAAAATGATAACTAATTATACAGAAATCAAAAAATTAAGTTGTTTATCAATCTGAAAAATAGACATCTGAGGCTAATCAAGGTAAAAATTTCATAGATTGAATCGATTTGGACAGAACGCAGTAACCAGATAAAGAGAGCTGTTCTGTTTTGGACAGAACACAATTTCTGAATTTAAAAGACTTAAAATCTAAATAAACTTAAGGAGTTTGAATTAAAGTTGATATTTAAGACTTAAATCATATATAAAATGATTTATTAGATACTAAGAGCAGTAACCCTAAATGTATATTAAGGGTCTTAGAGCCAAATGAAGTGTCTCATAATAATCGTCCTTTGTGTTCTTCTCTTGGTCTATTCATGACTCAAGAGTATTCAAACTTGAAGCTGTATTCGATGTCTCTGACGTGGTCTATCTTAGACACGTCATTCAAATTATTCTGAGTCGGGAATTATCAATTCTAGGGTTAGGTACGACTTTGATGACGGCAGATATGAACTTTTGAAAAACCTTGTGATGTGTCTCTTTATAGTCGGGTCTCATTTGAGATTCCAGACTATTTCATATTAACCCTCTTAGTGAGTCGTTTCGGATATAGTCTGCCATTTGCTTTTCACTCCTATGAAGAGTCGAAATTTAGAAAGTCTTGTTCTAAGCCTTTTGATAATAGGGCTAGTCGTTTCCAAGAATTGTTTCTCCGCTAAGTAGCATTTATGAGAGCTCTTAGTCGGAATCATAGTATGCTCATAAGCCATTGCTAGATCTTGCGAGATCTCAGATTTGTTGAACCTCTGTAGTTCAGCCGATGACGGCAACCGCGTGCGCTTAGATTGCATGACATTACGGAAGGTCTGCAATCTCCGCCCATTGTGCCCGTAAGCACCGATGGGGCCAGCATCCCTAGACGCATGGCAAGGTTCCTCTGAAGAACCTCTAGTATGTTCTGATATTGATGAAGATTTGAGAGCAGAAATTGTACTTTGACACTTTAGATGTCTGATGCTTATTACCTTCACTACACTATGAAAGTTTGGAGTCTTTGAGTTATTTTTTCCTTGACCTTGATGTGTCTCGGATGACAGATGGTTTCTGGTAAGTGAACTCAGTCCTTGTTAAATCTGAGTCTGTTAATCTTTACCTATTGGAGTCTTCTCTTATTATTCCAGTGTGGGTTTTCTGTATCCTACTGGGTATTTCCTATGAAATACTCACGCATCCTCTGATGCAGGAATTAAAGCGGAGCTGAAGTAATAGCATCTAGCGGCGTGATTTGATGTTGGAGCTTAGAAGACTCGTCTTTTATGTTTTGCTATATTTTGATATTTGAACTTGCGGCCTGCGTGCCAATTGTTTTTTTGTTGAACAATTTAAGTGTGTTTCGGATATTGTAATAGATAATTAGATTTTCTTTCAGTTATTCTACCTTTTGTAAGTAAATATTGTTTAAGTCATGACGATCCTGCAAGTCCCATAATATTTAAATGGGATAAGCTTAGACTCGAGTATTCGGTCCGTCTCAGGTTTCCTACCCTATAACCGTCATTGGATTGACGCTTCCGCGTAAATTGGGTCTTGGAAATTTGGGGCGTGACAGCTTGGTATCAGAGCTTCATAATGACTTAAATAATTGTTTATTGTACAAAGATTAGGATAACTTTGTGTAAGAATTTGAAACCTTAGAAAGAGAGAACCTAGAAACTAATAAACCCTTTTCATTAGGCTATGGTGTTAACGCGTAGCGGTCGGACTTACGAGAAGGACCAGCAGGAGGCGGCTCGTCAATGGTTGGCCAACTGGAAACTGGAGAACTTGGGTCTCGGAACGGAGGAAGAGCCTTATTTGATTGATGTAGAAGAAGATCCAGATGAGGTGGACCCAGAGGAAGATCCGGAAGAGGATCCGGAGGAAGACCCAGAGGAAGATCCGGAAGAAGACCCGGAGGAGGACCCTGAAGAGGAGCATGTGGTCGTGATACTCCAGGAGTTTCGGAAAGTCTTAGAGCACCCAGTTTATGTACGTGCAAAGGATGACCCAGATCTTTTCTATGAGCTGTATCTTAGGTTCAAATCCCTAGGTTATAGGTGGCCTCACATGACTGATTGGGAGATAGATTGGTATGCGGGACACCTAGTGTTTGCACCTATGCATGTGTCCTTAGCAATTTTAGACGAGTACCTCTGAGATGTGGTGTTCAGGGACTCGAATAGGAATCTTTAAATTGAGTAGAATCTTGAGTAACCATGTTCTTCCAGGGCTTAGGTGTAATCTCTAAGTGGAATTAATAAAAGTTATCTTTCCTCTTGTTTGTGGTGTTTGCCTTGTGCATTCCGTTTTGTGTTTGCGATTTTGCGATTAGGAGTCTTGGATTGGAGGATGAATTAAAATGAAACATTGGTGTTAAGTTCTAATTCTCCTTCTTTCCCTGGCTGTAGATTTTCTGTGATGGCGACGACTGGAAATCGAGGAAGGCGATCGGGTGCTGTGCCAAATTCCTCACAGGAGGAGGCATCTAGCCAGAATCTGACGGACATAGTAAGAGAATTGGCAAGGGAACTAAGGAATGGTGGAAGCAGCAACAGTACACCTAAGGTGAAGGCGCCAACACTAGAGAGGTTTAAAAGAGCGGGACCAGCTTTTTTTGGAGAAGATAACCCGGAGAAAGCGAAGCGTTGGATAGTTGAGGTGGAACGATTATTCAAAGGAATGAAGGTTCCAGAAGAGGAACGAGTCGTGTTCGCGACATATCTCTTTGTCGGCGAAGCTGTGTTTTGGTGGGAATCGGCGGAACGTAATAACTTTGAAGCAGGGCAAGAGATTTCATGGACAGAATTTAAAGAAGTCTTCAACAAAAAGTATTTTCCTCCGCATATTCAGCGCAGAAAGGAGAAGGAGTTTCTGGAACTAGTCCAAGGATCCATGTCTGTTCTTCAGTATGAGACGAAGTTAGAGCAGCTTCAACGCTTTGCATCAGATGCCTGTCCAAATGAGTTGGTTAAAGCAAGAAGATTTGTGGATGGTTTGCGCGATGGCTTAAGATCTAAGGTACTGGTTTCACAGCCAACCATGGTGGCCAAAGCTGTGGAATTAGCTTCAATACTGGAGGATGATTACAAGAGGACTCAGGAGCGTAAAAGTGGATCTAGCAAAGGTTCGGAAAACAACTCCAAGAACTCTGGTTTCAAGCGTTTTGGGAGTGGTGGCAGATTCAACAATCGTCAGGCTAAGCGACAGAAGTACCAACCTCAAGGGAATCGCGGCAATGGTCAGGGTAATGCAGTGGTTCCTTACCGACAGCCCCAGAGTGGTAATGGTTCGGATGCCGGAGGCAGGTGCAGATTCTGTGGACAGCAGTCGCATGCAGGGAAGCCATGTCCAAAAGACACTCGGAGATGCTACAGCTGCAACGAAGTCGGACACATCTCGCCGCATTGTCCCAACCGTAACTTGAAGCCAGGAGGGGAGATCAGCAAGAAGGGCCAAGCTAGAGTCTTCGCTTTGACCTCGACAGAAGAGGCTCACGCTTCGGATGATGTGATCGAAGGTACTCTTCTTATTTTGGATAGACTGGCTAGGGTTTTGATTGATCCAGGATCGTCAAAATCCTTTATTTCTGTGGTGTTTGCTGTGAGTCTAGAGCGGCAACCTTCTAGACTGGAGTGTGATCTCTCTATTTCTACTCTTGTCGGAGACTCAGTCGTGGCTACTGAGTATCTGGAAGGATCTTCTGTTGTGATTGATGGTATGGTGTTGCATGCTAATTTGGTGTTGCTTGATATGGTTATTTTGATGTTATTCTCGGTATGGATTAGTTAGCTAAGTTTGGTGCTATAATAGATTGTAGTAAGAAGAGAGTTTACTTTAGAATCTCAGGGAAGAGAGAACTGTTGTTCCAGGGTATTCGAGTGAGAAAAGATAATCGTCTAATTTCTGCAATGAAAGTGCAGAAGCTAGTAGCTAAAGGTTGTAAAGCCTTTTTAGCGACTGTTCTATCAGTCGAGAAAGCTACCCCTAGTATAGAAGAAATTGAGGTAGTAAACGAATTTATCGATGTCTTTCCGGAGGAGTTGCCTGGTTTGCCACCAAGACGGGATGTTGACTTCACTATAGACCTGATACCGGGGACATCACCTATATCGAAGGCACCGTATCGGATGGCACCTGCTGAGTTGAAGGAATTGAAGGAACAACTTCAGGAGTTACTGGATAAACGGTTGATTCGTCCAAGTGTGTCACCATGGGGAGCACCAGTCTTGTTCGTGAAGAAGAAAGATGGATCTATGAGGTTATGTATTGATTACCGGATGCTGAACCAAGTAACCATAAAGAACAAGTATCCGTTACCAAGGATCGACGACTTGTTTGATCAACTGCAGTCAGCAAAAGTTTTCTCAAGAATCGATTTGAGGTCAGGATACCATCAATTAAGGATCAAGGAAGAAGATATTTCAAAGATAGCATTCAGGACTAGATACGGACATTATGAATTCTTAGTGATGTCATTTGGTCTGACCAATGCCCCTGCAGCATTTATGGATTTGATGAACAGAATCTTTCAGTTATTCTACCTTTTGTAAGTAAATATTGTTTAAGTCATGACGATCCTGCAAGTCCCATAATATTTAAATGGGATAAGCGTAGACTCGAGTATTCGGTCCGTCTCAGGTTTCCTACCCTATAACCGTCATTGGATTGACGCTTCCGCGTAAATTGGGTCTTGAAAATTTGGGGCGTGACAGTTTTCATTTGCTTTAAATTTTTTTGAGCTTTGAAATTTATTTGAAAATTTGAAAAATTGTTAGACGCGATCGATCGTGTCAACAGGTCTGCTTGTGATCGAGTTTTAGATCAGTACGATCGATCGTATCTACTGAAAATTTTGGAATTTTGTTCTCGCAATCGATCACTTCACAACCGATCGATTGTTCTCTCATTAAAACGAAATTTTTTGCGTGTGTGCCGATCGATTGCCAGTGTGTGCTGATCAATCGCTGTGTTTTGAGGGATTTTGAATTTAATTTTTGGAAAATCTTTTTTAATTGGTTTAGTAGACACGTGAGTGACGTGGTCTACCCAATTAAACCGTGGTTTGGGGATCAAATCATGGGAGTGAATTGAGATTTTAATTCCCAGTTTGAAACCGATTTGATTTCAAATTAAAGTGGGATTTCAATTATGGTAAATTGGAGTAATTGAGGGTGATTCAATTGGTAAGTAATTGGGATAATTGCAAGGTACTTTCCAATCAAATTGTAGGCGCCAATTGCCGCGGAAGATCGTGCCAATTTGGGTTTTAAATTGGGAAGTTACTCAATCGGTTATGGTAACAAATTTAAGTGGTTTTAAATTCCTACCTTAATTGGACTCTAACTGAAATCAAGTCAAGGACGTGGACCACGTCTTGACTGAGATTTCCTTGTGGTGGACCGAATTGTAACCCTTAGATGGTAATGAAATCAATGGTAGAGAATTAATGTGTAGAATAAACCAAAAAAGGGAGAAGCCGGCATTCTCTTTTTGGCTTTGGGAGTTGTGCAATAGGGGAGTGGTGCTCTCGTCCTCCTCTTGCTCATTCCAATCAGGGGTGCTTCACTTCGGTTCGTGCCGTAGTTCGTGGGAATACGCAAAGTAGAGAAGGTGGTGCGAGGTAGAGCCGGTACACGCTCATAATTTTATCAATTCATCAAAAGAGGTAGAATGTGTTTTGCCCTTCTTCTTTCCTCTTTATCATCATATTATGATCTGAAAAGAGGTGTTTAAGTCTTCTAATCTTTTATTTTATGATGGTGATATTCATGGATGACAAAAGATCCTATTTTTATTTATTGCTTATACATGCATGAATCGTGGTAATGCATGGTGTTTATATTCGATGTGCAAAAGCCTAGATAAGGTTTCCTTTCTAATTTCCAGTGTCAAATTAGCTGAGTATGAGCCTCAAATGATTTGATTATTTGCTGTTCTAAAATTATAGTCTCATTTTTTTGTATTTGTGAGATGTTCAAAGTCGGGAATTGTTAATACGGGTAATTACATGTAGAGCAATGAAGATAAGGACTTGTTGATCATTAAATCATGGGAATTCAGAGTCGATATAGATGCCATATCACTATGGGACTGAGTGATAGTTCGTAATATCATGAGCTTATGTGCATTAGTATATGATTAGTATAATCGGAACTAATCAACCTAATTAAGCATCGGCCAATAATATTCCTGCACTGGCAGTCGATAATAAAAAATTCATAACTAATCGTAGGAAATTCAGAAAATTGCACAATCAGTTGGGTTGGATAGTAGGCTCATGGGGCAGTCTATAGTAAAAATTTCATAACTTAACTTGAACTGTAAAAATCATGGTAAGGGTTGAAAGTGAACTGTTATGCAAATAACAGTGTAGGAAGTTAAGGAGCATTATACTATTAATTAGTATCATGTAATTATATGAGTTCAAGGGTTAAGATAATAATTAATAAAGTTAGAAAGACTTGAGTAACAACTATTTCAGAGAGATTAATTTTCTAGAATCGAGTATTAGGGTGGAGTCAAGTCAAATCGAGTAAATGTTCCGCATCATGCAGTTTTAACTGTAAGATTGGAGAGACCTTTTCTCTAACCTAGTGAACTATAACTCTCATATTGTGATCAAACCTCTAACGGAAAGTAACAAACTTGCTACTCTAAACAAATTTACCCATACCACCACCCTACCCAACCTAGTGGACTATAACTCTCAGATTGTGATCCAACGGAGAGTAACAAACTTGCTACTCTAAACAAACTTGCCCATACCACCACCCCAACTCTCCGTACTCCACCACCCGTCTCTGTCCACTACCGCCGCATCCTGGTACACCCCCTCCTGGCACCCATGACGACTCCTGAGTTGCACTCACCTCGGTCCTATCCCACTCCACCAGCACCAGCCCCAACCCCTTGCACAACTCCATGGTAGGAGGTGGTGGTGCGCCACCGGGTGTTGTACCAACATGGAACCTAGTGGCACCGCGACGGCGTTGATCTGTGGAACAAAGTGTGCAGCGAGGCCATCGTGGCAGCTAATGCAGGAAGGATTTTCTGGTTTAAAGTCAATAAGGCTATTTGAGTAATTTTACTCAAAATCAGTTAGTTATAACCTTTAGCACTAAGGGTCGTTTTTTGCTACACTGTAGCAGCCATGTTTTTTTCCATATCCAGCTGAAATACTTCAGCAGCTCCTTCTTAGATCGAGGTCTTGTCCTGCCCAGCTGTCGCTGTGGGGAAGGACCATGGAATGCTGGCTCGCCGATATATCGGTTTCAAACAATTTTTTTTTTACTCAAAAAAACTTTCCTGTTTATTTCCCAATCGTAATATGCATTTTTATGTATATTTTGATATTTATACTTTTTCTAAATTAGTATAACTTATTTTAGAAATTAGATTGTGAAAATATACGATAAATACTAGTTTTTGACCACCAATATTTTTTTACACAATATCTCCGATATTTCGGCTAATACCCGTATCTGCCGACATTCCATGGGAGGCCTCGGATGGGCCGTGGGCCGCCGCGGAGGGGTAATTGGACGCCACTGGGAGCATTCAGAAATTGCCCCCCCCCCCCCCCCCCCCCAATCGCCGCCGGCATCATTTCGACGCCCGCATGGAGGCCCACCTGCGGTTGCTGCTGCTCCTGCCTCGCTGCTTCGCCGACGACGTCGAGGCTGCCGCATCGGGGCTCTGCTGGGCTGCCGCCGCTGAGGGGCTTTCGTCCTTGAACAAGTTGTCTCAGAAACGCTTCGTCATGTAGCCGTCCTCAGCTCCGGCGGCTCCTCCGCCATGGATACCTGTATCCGACGAGAGGATCAGCTGGGGGTGGTGTAGCTGCCGCTGCTAGTGAAAACCCAGCAAGGTCTGCGCGTGCGAGAGGCCGCCGCCCGCCTCGCTAACCTCCGCCGCCATGATCGTAGTCGCCGCGGGCAGAGACGTGGAGACCGAGGGCGGCTGGAAACGACGCCGGCGTCTTGGGAGTGCGTAGCCGACATCGTCCCGCCGCCGCCGCCACTGCGAGGAGACACGTTAAGCGACGAAAAGTTGACCGGGATGGTACCGGTCCCGCTGGCGGCAATGATGGCCGGGATGGGATGCCGGAGGGTTCTGGTGTGCGTGGCGGAGAAGGATCCCTCTTGCTCGACGGCGCCAACACCGCAGCAAGAATCCGGTGGCGGGGCATCACTTATTCGATGGGGACGACATGATCCTCGCCGATTCGATCTGAGGGTTAAAGGTTGATGGGTTAAGGGTGATAAAATGTACGAGGGTTAAGTTCAAGTTAGTAATAACCTTAGGATAATGATCTAATGGTTTCTGATCAACTCAATCGGAAATATGCACTTACCGATCGGTTGCAGAGTCCCGTGACTCATTCATTAAACTATTGTACTATAGTTAATCACATCATCCAGATGCTGTTTGCCAGTGGCAAAATCCCCGTACGTGCGAAGAAAAGTTAGATATTCAAAACTTGCAGCAGACGCTCTCTCGTCGCTTTCTATCCGCACACTCCCCTCCCTCTGTCATTCTAAAAAGAAGCTTTATAACACATTTCAAATCACAATCACCCCCGACATTATTCCCGCATTCCAATGTCCCCGCCCTCCACCGTCAAACTTCCCAGTTCCCATACCACCCACCCTCACATCCATACCCTTCCATCATTTGGTCCCATCTCGCATTCCCGTCCCCCCCCCCCCCCCCCCCCCCCCCCCCCCACGCCTCGATTCCCCACGCTCTTTTAATTGTCTCTTCAGTCCTCTAATATATACTTTTACTCTTTTTTAAAAATCAAAACTAGCAACGCGCCAACAGAGTGACCCACCTAAACCTCTACTAATCTTGTTAATGGACAATTAACCTCTGCGATAAGAGGCATCTAAACTCGCACAGTGAAGCTAAGCTTTTGTAAACACTTTCGTACTATAATTAATAAATTAGTAGCATCGTTTTGCAATTATAGGACGGAAAACTGAGAAAAGAGAGAAAAGAAAAAAGATCAGTAACCTTACCTGGGGTCCAAACGGACGAACGAGGCATCAACACCCACCGCCACACTCCTGAGAGAATGTCTGTCTCCAGCACCAGCACCAGCACCAGACTCCACTTCACGCTTCTTCTCCTCCTCCTTTCCTAATCGGCCCGCCCTTCATCTGTTCCACAAATCCATTCACAAAACCAACCAAATGAAGCTCCTCGCCTTCTCATTTCTTCTTCTCCTCCTTCGCCTCGCTGGTGCAACATCTACAGTCGACATTCATGCGCAAGACAGGGACTCGCTCCTCATGTTCCGCTCCCAGATTACTGATCCCAAGCAGACCCTCTCCACCTGGGGCCTCGGCTCCGCCTGCCGCAACTGGACCGGCGTCTCCTGCTCAAACCAGACAGGCCGCGTCGTCCGGCTTGACCTCCCCCACCTCAACCTCTCCGGCCCCTTCCACCCCCGCCTTTGCTCCCTCCCCTCCCTCCAGTCTCTCGTCCTCTCCGGCAACGCCTTCTTCGGCCCTGTCCCGCCCTGCCTCGGCCAGCTCGCTGCTCTCCAGGTCCTCGACCTCAGCCAGAACACCTTCCACGGCGCCATTCCTGACGATTTAGCCAACCTCCGGAGCTTGCAGAAGCTCGTTCTGGCTGAAAATGGTGGCCTCGGAGGTCCGATTCCTGACTGGATTGGGAACTTCTCCTCGCAGCTCGAGGTTCTCGACCTCGCGGCGAACTCCTTCCATGGCGGAATTCCAGATGGTTTGCTCAATCTTCAGTCTCTCAAGCATCTGGACATCTCCAACAACTTCCTCAATGGAACTCTCCTGGGATTCCAACCAGTCTCTGGAGTTCGTCGGCCTCGCGTCGAATAGCCTGTCCGGGACCCTACCCCTGTTTCTCCGCCTCCGTCAAGTCCCTCTCCGTCTTGAATCTCGCGGACAACCTCCTCGTCGGCGGGATCCCGACCTGTATTTCGTTGCACCGGTCCCTTACTGCACTCAATCTCTCCTCCAATGGCCTCTGCTTCGAGCTATCCCCGAGATTCGTCCTTCTCCGACGAGCTACTCCTGCTCGATTTGAGCTCGAACGACCTCTCTGGGCCTCTACCGGAGAAAATCGCGGAAACATCGGAAAATTCCGGACTAGTTCTTTTGGACCTCTCGCATAATAGCTTCTATGGCGGAATTTCGCAGGGAATCACAGAATTGAGGAATTTGCAGGGATTGTTCCTCTCACACAACCAGCTCGTCGGGGAAATCCCCGCCGCAATAGGAAATCTCAGTTATCTTCAAGCTCTGGACCTGTCCTTCAATGCGATAACTGGTTCGATCCCGCGAGCCTCGTCGGCTGCTTCCAGCTGCTGGAACTGAAGCTTAACAGCAACGACCTCGTCGGGAATCTGTTGCCGGAGCTCGACGCGCTGGACAGCCTGAGGATCTTGGGACCTTGGCAGCAACCGGATATCCGGTGAGATACCTCTTCCCCTGGCGGGATGCAAGTCGCTCGAAGTAGTGGATCTCAGCAGGAACAACCTCGCCGGAGAGCTGAATGAGACCCATTTTCAAATGGTCCAACCTCCGCTATCTTTCACTTTCCCACAACAGATTCCACGGCAATCTCCCCGACTGGATCTTCTCCTTCGAGATGATCCAGTTTATTGACCTATCCGGCAACAATTTCTCCGGTTTCATCCCCGACGGGAACTTCAAACGTCAGCCGCAGCTTCAACAGCAGCGACATACGCTCTCCGAACCTCCCGGACAGCGGCGATGACTACGATCCGGTCAGGGTTTCGTGAATCTACTGCCTGATAGTCGCCAATTGGGGTTCAGCTACGCCCTCAAGTCCGCCGTTTCAATCGACTTGTCGGACAATTCGCTTCAGGGAGAGATTCCCACTGGTCTACTCGGCCTGCGAGGCGTGGAGTATCTGAATCTCTCCTTCAATTCGCTCGTCGGCCACATTTCGGCGAATCTGGAGAACATGATGCACCTGAAATCATTGGATCTTTCTCACAATTCGCTCTCTCGGTCAAGTCCCGGCCAGCCTATCGGTGCTGGGAGCTTTAAAATTTCTGAATTTGTCCAACAACTACCTATCGGGCCCGTTGCCGGGCAACCGGAAATTCCCCGAGGCTTTCGTCGGGAATCCTGCATTGTGTGAGGAATATGCGGGGCAATGCAAGAAGACGGGTAGCCTGTCGGCGAGGCGGGGCGACCGACGGGAGAGGGGGAGACGACGGGGTTTTTTCTCGGTGCGGGCATTTGGGATAAGCGCGGCGGTCAGCTTCTACGTTTCGCTGGTGGCGCTTTGCTGCTCGCCGCTCGGCCGGAAGTATGTCCCTCCTGCCGCCGGTGAAGGCGCAGGTCGCAGATGAATAAAGTATCGGCCAGGGTTTTGCCCGGCGCCTGTGATATGTATGTATGTACATACAAAAGAGTCTCACTTTTTGTATACAACAAAAATACTAGTATTTCTTGTACAAAAAAGAAGGCGTATTTCATTTGAGTTTCATTAGTATGCGCTAGGGCGTGCCCAAGCATTCTTATGGAACAGCCCACGTTATTGCCCGCCCGCCCCTCCATCTTAACACGCGCCATCGAATATTGATCCAAGGGGCCGTAATGTATCTGATGCATATTTTTCTAATGTGCGACCTGACGCATGAGTGAAATTTATTGGATTCGAAGGCCTTGTACAAAGAGACTGGATTTTCCCAGCTTCTTATGTGTTTTTGGTCTTGTAGTTCTTGTGCTTGTTAAATTGTGTGAATTGGTGAAGCTTTTACCTTTGTTGATTTTGTATTAATGTTATATTCATTTTTTGGTTCTTATGTTGTAATATTGATAGTAGACTCCTTGTATATTTTGCAAGAGCAAAAACTAACATAGTACTCCACAGTCCGCATTGGCTGAACGGTGATTTCTTTAAAGGATCTTTTCACACAAAAAAAAGGTGATTGTCTAAGTTCTTTTTGGATTCGCCTTGCTATTTTTATTTGAATTCCTTTGTATCTGTTGAGTTAATTCAATAACACTTTTTATTGCCTTTTGAAATAAAGCTTTGTTCTTCAAGTGCAGAGCTTTTTCAAACTCAAGAGATTGTCAAGAGATTAAGTTAAAAAATTAGAAAAATTACTTGAAAATATTTATTAAAATAAATAATTACCAAAGAGGAAAGAGAAGAATTTATTTCCTACGCACCAGCCTGGCGCTGACATGTTTTTTTTTTGCCCTCCTAAAAAAAGACGTCACTTGTAGAGACTTCTTCCTCTCATCTATGTTTGGAAGTTGACTCTCCCAATGACGCTTTTATTATTTTTTATTTTTATTTAAAAATGTCATTCTAAATAAAGTCTTTTTGTGCATTAGCCAATTTATTTACCGAATAATACTTTTCCCTTAAAGTCGTCCGTTCTAACGACGCCTTTCTCAAGGATAAGAAGAGGGGTATAATATGATGAACGCTTTTGTTATTTAGTAATTATTTATTTTAATAAATATTTTCTGGTAGTTTTCCCTAAAAAATTTGTTACTCTTTATATTGAATGAAAGCAAGGTAAAAATATGTTGCAAATAAAAAAGTAAAAAGAAGACGACTAACCATTTTTCTACTAGACTAGATAAATCTTGGTACTTTTATACCTCTAAGAGAATGGTGTCTTTGAAAGATAAAATTTAAGCTGTTTGGATCATGGAATGACGTATCGGATATCGGTAAAATATCAGTCAACTAAAGAAACAAAATATCGAAGATATTATGTAAAAAAATAGCGTCAGTTAAAAACTAATTTTTACCATACATTTTTAGAATCTAGCTTCTAAAATGAGTTGTACTAATTTAGACAAAGCATAAAATTAAAAGAATACATAAAAATGCATATTAGGATGGGAACACAAACAGAAAAATTTTTTAAATTTTTTAAAATATTTTTTAAAAAAATAACACACTGATATATCGGTGATATTTTAAAAAATTTAAAATAATGATATTGTATCAGGTGGGGCCCGATACCAATGATACAGAGCCTGCATTCCATGGTTTGGATAGTGAAATAGCCCAAATGTACCACCAATTTCACCCCAAGGTGGTTTGTATAGGGAAGTTGATAATTTATCCGAAATACATTCACTCAATCGAGGTTTGTATAGAGAAATTAAAAATTCACCCTAAAACCCAATTTTTACCAATTTCATCTGAATTTACTTGAAAATGATGATTTAGGTCCCGAGGACTTTCACCCGAATTCACCAATCATGATCACTGTCATGCGGCAAATTCATGGGAAGTGCCGAAGTGGTCTCCCTCGTTCACTATCCAAACAGTCCGTTAGAAGTGATAAGAGATGGGTTCCGTAGGAGTAGTAGTGGGCAGGCAGTAGGGTTGGATGTGGAAGGACATGTCACATGGGCAGGACAGGGAAAGGGTGAGGACTTTTTTTTTCTCGAAATCGGAGCAAGGACTTTAGCAGGAGGGCTTTTCACCTTTAATTCCCAACTTATTTCTTTTTGTACTCCCTTGTGAAGCCTATATTCGCCGGAATCATTCGCCTCGTGGGTCATTTGCTTTGCCCAGACTCTGGAGTCTGAAAAGTGCCTGTTGCAGGGTCCTCCGAGAGGTGAAGTTTAAAAGCAACAATAATTTTATGCAGCACCATCGAATGAACACAAATGACAAGTGACAAATTGCTACATCCGTTGAACATCAAAGCAGTGGAATTGGCCATCTGGATTTTAGAAAATGAAGGGAAGTTTTGTTTTTTTCTCTCCTCATAATGACCTGCTATATTATAGGCTACTATATAGCAAGTTAGCCACTCCTCTTTCCCCATTCCCCACTCCTCATTCCTGCCGCTCCTGCTTCCTCTCGATTTGCATTGGTACAACTACTAACTTCTCTCATTGGTGTGGCTGTTTGGTGGTGTTTCCAGCTTCTCCGCTCAGGTGGCTTTAATCGTTAGAGCTATAGCTTTGTATGGTATACTACTTTTTCCTAGGCGACTCATATGGTATACATAATACTCCCTCAGTCCAATGAGTCCAACATTACCTGGTTGATTTGCACTCACAAGATCAAAAAAAAACGAAAGAGGAGAAAAAACTTAGTTGTTTTGCTCGGGTCCTAGAGTCCAATAAAATTTACTCATTTTTTGATTGGGACGAGCTTCATTGGACGAAGGAATACTGGAATGGGATGGATTGGTGAAGCTAATTAAAGTATTAAATATATTTTTTTGAATGGACCTAACAAGTCAAAGGTACTGTGGTGTAGTGGTTATCACGTCAGTCTTACACACTGAAGGTCCCCAGTTCGAGCCTGGGCAGTATCATCTTTTAATGACTTGATTTTGTGCATCATCTCTTTTTACATTTTCCTCGTAGTGACTTGTGTATGCCAAAAAAAAGAAAGACAGATGGGTCTGCTCTTTCTATGTGGTGGCTTTTGATTTTCCACCACCTTCTTTTTTTGTAATTTACTTTATCACCATACACCATACCTTAAGGTCTCTTCCATGAACCCCCTCCGGTCACTCTCCGCGCAACTCATCGTGGAGACCTCTCGACCTAGGGTTGTTACCGTGTCGCCCCCTCTGGCCGGAGAATAATTAGGGAACGGTATCATCTAATTTTGGTATGCATATTTTCCATAATTGTCTAAGGAAGGAGTAGCATATTTGAATTTTTAACATGACACGCCAAAGGTCATACATGAGAGTATTCAAGATTCAGAATGTGATGCTTTTGGCTATACTTTCCTGTTGTTTTGCTAATAATCTATCCTTCTCGTTGCCTCAGTGCAAAACCACTTGGCTCGGCACAAGTCCATATTCTACATAACCAGCTTTCAGGCCACAAGTTGCCTCGGTGCAAAACCACTTGGTCCGGCACAAGTCCAGATTCTACATAACCAGCATTCAGGCCACAAGCAAGCATGAGTCTGGGATTCCCCAATTACCAAGTAGGAGTATGAATGTCTCTTCGGATAAAAAAGTAAGACTATAAATATTCTATCACCTGCCTGTTTTACTTTTTGTATTTCTCAACATTTTTTTATTTTCTTTCTCAACATCTTTGAATAGACATGATTTCATATGACTTATATCATGAGATAACATCCATTTCTCAAAGAAATTGCTGAGACGAAGAAAAAATAAGGTTTTTTGTTTTGTAGAGCCTCACTCCCTTCATGACAATTTCATGAATTCATAGATCAATCTTCGTCATTAGGCACGACACTAGTATTCACTCCAAGACAACATAGATCCTTTTCAAGAGAATTTGCATCTTTGAAACATAACCCAGACATCCCGGAATTAACTGCCGCCTCAACATTTACCATTCTGCACTTGTTGACAAATAACGTCATTTATCAGAAAAATAGACCACTAAATAGCTTATGATTCTCCCATGCACTGCAAGTTAATTTAGTCACTAAATGATAACCTGTCATCAATGAAGATACAGCTCGAAGGCTCTACTCCAAGATGGCTGACAACTTCCGTGTAGGCCTCTGGTGAAGGCTTCCTCTTGCCTGATTGAAAACGAAAGATCAAGATTTTCAACACAAAAGCAGGTAAAGGGCAACTTTTCTGCGATTAGTGTACTCCGTGTTTTTAAAATATCAACATCATCTGGCCTGAACATATATCAATTACAAATATTAGTCGAACTCTTATATTCCATACAGTACCCCATTTCACTCATCAATTTGCTACTCGTATGATTGCTTGTAAAATAGAAAGCATTGAAATTTTCAAAACATTCAATTGATTCCCTTAACCTCTGAAATCAACATTGAAAAATTAAGAGATACCATGTCGCATACACCTAGAAAAACAGGTCTAGGAGAATTTATCTGCACCCGGAGATATAAAAGAACAACAATGTTTGTTAAGCAAAGAGCCAACGGTTATAAAGTAAAAGGAAAAAAAAAACAGGATCATTACATATTTCCATTGTCATCCCACTTAGCCCAAAAAGAACAAAAATTTTAGCTAAAAAGCAAGATTGCTAGAATCAAAATGTGCCCTACCTATTGTGCAGGAACAAAATGTCCAACTCAAATATGCTGACAGTTTCAACTTGTCTTCAATCAATGTGTACCTGGATACCACAGTTGCAAAAACAATTACATAAAACTTTGATGCACCTTAAAAAGCATGTAAAATAAAAAAGCAGGCAATCAAATTTGTCCATGCAGCCTATTGCAACTTTAAGCATCTCTTTTTAGTTGAACATAAGTCAAATTTTGGTATTTCAATTTTCCTCACTGCAGGGTTGCATGCAACAGGCATAAGAACTTCTCACTATATATAACAGATAGCTGGTGCGAATTCTATGAGTCCAAGAAAGTCAAATTGCACCCAGAATTACCAGATGGGATAATTGGTAAAAGCATGAATTTCATATTTGTTCTGCTTCAATCTGTGAAGCAATGCCTCCATGCCATCTAGATAGTTATACCCCTTCCTTATGCATTCCTTTAGACCTGCATTATAAATACATACTCGAACCTAAACAATTGATGGAAGAACTTAAAACCGAGCATATATGGTCGTCAGAGCTATTGCCTATTAACCTGCAAAACAGAATATACACCTTATCATTTGATTGAATCATATGTGTCACTACAAAGTAATTCTAAAAGCATTCCATTGACAATTACACCTTAATCATGGCGTCACAATAAAGATGCAGACAAGTGATATTTACTGATTGATAAGGTTATCAATGATACATAGAGGAATTACTTTAATAGAGGGGATTAACGTCAACAAAGGTCCGACATCAACAAAGGTCATACAGAGAGATATCACTTTAAAAGAGGTATTACTTTAAAAGAGGGGATTAACATCAACAAGGGTCTGACAGCTAAGCAAATTGACTATATAGAAAATGAAGTAAATAAGCTGATGACATATGGTAAATTTGCAAAAGAATTTGATTTTTATTTCTTTTAATCACCACCAACCTTCTAAATCAAAAGCCCTTCCATCTTTGAAGAATTTTTTCGCTAATTCCATCTGTAAGTTGATTGATCAAAATGAGATGAGGATAGAGTTAATATAATTTTTTTATCAGCAATCATAAATTCTTAATTTATGTACACCATAGTCACGAAGATAACCTGACTAGAAGAGGGCAGAAAAAGAAACAATATAAAAGGCCTAACATGTCATGATGAGAATACTTGCTTAATACAATATGAAAGGCAAAGTTCTTCTATTTATTACATATGCTCAATGTAAATATCCATGCAATTTCGTAAACAGAAGATAATTCAACCGATCAACTGCATGATAATTCTTATACCTATAATAAATTGATAAAACGAATGGTTCGGATGAATGTGGACAAAATTATCAACTTATACGCAAAATAAGACTACCTCATTAATTAACCCTTTTTCAAACTCAATCCATGCTGTAGGATGCTTGGCTTCCAGAAGTTCCTTCATTGTCATCCTGCACATACATGTTCTTCATGGGCATATGCTACCAAAAAAGAGTAAATTACAATTTCAGTACACACAAAAAAGGATACTTCAAACACTAAACTCTAAAAAATAAATGGAACTAGTAAAAACTGTATGAACTAAAGTACATGGAGTTAAAATTTATACGTCCTAAATTAGTGACGTAAAAAGATGAGGTCAACATCCATGAACAACATAAATCGTATGTGATCATTATGAGTGTTCAAAATTTTTATTAGTTTGAATGTCAGTCCAATCTAACAAGAACATAGCGTTTCAGTGACAGCCATCAAAGTCGCAAAAGAAAGACAAGTACATTATCTAGCTCTGTACAAAGATATCACATCCGTCTGGGGTGGCATAATTCATCAAATTTTAAGCTTCTTCGCCAAAGCAAACCAGCAGAAAACTAAACAAAAGTAGGATAAACAAGTCCCAAGACATTAGATCAAGTGAATGAGAGAGGAGAAGAGAAAATGACCCGAAGAAAGCAGGGATGTCATGGTAGAAGGGATCCCGAACAATGGTGTCCATGACATCGAACAACAAGATGGGCAGCTGTTTTGTCGTCTCCGGAGGAGGAGCCGAGGTTGAGCACTTGGTGGCCATTCTTGCTGGCGGAGAAAGTCCGGGGATCGAGAAAATGGTGATGGGTCGGAGCAGCAGAGACATCGGGCTCTGAGAGACGTCAACCCCAGTCTCTGAACTCTAAAACTCCCAAATGGACATGCCCCACAATCCACATTCATTTATCATGATATCTGGCCCATAGTTTTTTACCAAAAAAAGAGTCCAAAATGGGCATGTATCACGTGGGCTACCACATAGGCCCAAAAAAAAGAATTCCTGGTAGGCCCAGCACGTAATTATAAGCTGTCTATGCGACCTCTTGTCAAGATTTTTTTTTTTTTGATATACTCTTTAAGACTAACAATCGAGCAAGCTATAACAATTAATAACTTGCATTCTAAGGGGCTGTTTGGTAAGCCATTTAAAGATCGCAGGAATGGAAAAAAAATTTATTTTTATTCAATAATTGAAGCATGGGTTTTGGAGATTCAAAAGGAATATATAAATTATAGAAGGGTAATTATGGTCATTCATCACAAGATTTCTATTTCAAAACCGATTTGACAAAAAAAACCCATTCGATAAGTGAGTTGTCAAATAGGTTTTGAAATAGGAATCTTGTGACGAATGACTATACTTACCCTTCCATCATTTATTTCTCCCTTTTGAATCCCTAAAACCCATACTTCAATTATCAAAATGAAAATTAAATTTTTTTCCTTTTCTACTATCATCGTATGGCCTCCCAAACAGCTCAGGCCGGGTTGGGTTGGGTTGGTGGAATAGGTAAGTCAAGTCAACCGTTACATCTAATGGCCTGATAATGGACTAGTGATATAAGGCCAGCCTTTCAATTCTAGGCCCAAAAGACGCAAAGCCAGAACAAAATGCTCGGCCCGGACCAATTGTTTGTCATTGGCCTTTGAACACACTTACCCACTCTAGTCCTTTATGCACATAGCCACAGAACTTGAGTCATGCATATGGCTGAGTGGAGGCTTCTATCTTATAGATTGTGTGTATGTGGTACATATTGTTCATTAGGTGTCTCAGCGTTTTGGTGAGAAGGCTGTATCGATACCAATGACAATATCGATGACTGTCGATACGGGTATGCATCAATGGTACGCATCGAAACGGGTGCAAAGTCTCTAATACATAGTATTACAAATTGTTGAAATTAATAAAAACATACTATTATAACAATTCTCTCAACCCATGCACATCACTTACGGGGATCCTAAATTTATATTAAGTGTGCATGAGTGTATTAAATATAAGGACTCTATAAATTATAATTATTGAAAAAAGTTTATATGAGGTCACACTCATTTACATGAGTTGAGTCATTGAGAGCCATTGGATTTTGTTCTACCGATACTAGGGCGGTAATTGAAATACGATGGCTCTAGGTTCCTCAGCTCACATAGACATCAGGTGTTTAGACCGTGTGATCTATAACTCATACAACCAGTTTTCATAAACATAAGTTATTTGAGTCTAGTTTACATGAGATTGTGAGCCGAATCACCTAGAGCGGTTAGATGTCGATACGGCAGTGAGTGTCAAATCAAGGGGGGCAGGTGTGTGAATAACCAACCACCCCTACCACCATCAGGTCAAGATCCAACGCCTCTAGGTGACTAAGTGTAACATCCGGTTTTGTAAAATACCTTGTGACATTGATCAAATGCTATTACCCCTTGAGTTTAAAGATATCGTTGTATAAATTCGATAGATTTCATGCTCATAACTTTGTTAGCGTGTTAGTATGTGCTGAGTTTCGTTAAGTAGTAGGCCTTTTTTAGATGGAAACCTATATTAAAAATCAGTTCAGTTTTAAATGAACTAACTTGGTTTCTAATGTGGTAACTGGTCGTACATCTTAATCATGACTTATCTCTTAATCTAGAGGGACTATAAGGCTGATATTTTAGGACTAGATAGAGGACAAATAGATATTCGAAACAGTACCAAGTTCAAATAATTCGGAGTTGAGGAACCTAAGTTATGGCCTTATGCAGTGAACGGATCTGAAATGGATCTGGGCATCCGGGTAGCTGGGTATGGACTGAAAACCCATAAAACCCTACCCATCTTCTTCCCCTTCATATCCTCTCCCATTGAAGCTGCGTCCAGACTAAAACCTTTTTGGGGGAAACTCTAGGGTTTGAATCTAAGGAGGAAAATTTGGAAGGGAGCTAAACCAAGTGCTGCAATTCTCTCCTCCAGCTAATCTAAGGTGAGCTCAACCCCAAATCTCTCCCCTATTTGTTTCTGTTCTTCTCATCTAAAAACCAACATGAAACCTTCAAGAGGGGAGAGGGGGGGGGGGGGGCAAGGGGGGAACGTGATCAGCAAGGGCTTTTGAGATTTTGAGCTTAGGTTGGGTGATTAGAGCTGAAATCACTACGATCAAAGAGGTAGAAGTGCAAAAAGGCAGAAAGTTGGGATCTTGCTGCTACAAAACCAAGGTAGAGAGTTTTCTATCCTTTCTTATAGCATGAATGTTGCATGGATAGTACTGTTATAAGGTATTTCTAAATAATATATTGTATTATCACATATTAGAGAGTGGATTGGCATTGATAGTTGTAAAAATGCCTGCTTTACTGATTTGTAAAATGGATGATGCTCTGTTTTGTTAAAAGGATTTCAAATAGTGATAGTTTCATGCTAGAACGTGGTTTAAAGGGATTTTATATGAATTTGATCCATTTTTTTGGAAATGGCCTATTTTGAAACGAAAATTTCTGTTTTGATGAGTCGGGAGACTTTTATGGCGGATATCCGACATCGGGCACTCATCGGAGCCTTGCCAAGGGGTAAGTTCCAACAAGGGTGCAAGAGTAATCCTGGAACTAACGGTAGCTACGCCCCTAACGAAGGGCAATTACTACTGGATCAGCCTTTCGCCCCTAATGAAGGGCCGCTCAAGGGAGTAAGGTTGATACTTTCCGCCCCTAACGAAGGGCCGGTCTACGGAGTAAAGGCAACTGCCCCAAGAGGGGGCAGGGTAGACCTCAAGGGAGTAGGGGTCTAAGATACTTGTTTGAAACTTAGGGGTTCTCATTTAATTTGGGCATACTGATGCTATGTGGTTGACTTTATCTATTGAAGTTCAAACTGTTTTGGAAATAATAGAGAATGTTTCATTGTTGCTTAGTTTAATGAAACCTAGTTACACAATTTAAATTTAGACTTACCATGTGCTAGTTCTACATTTGTGCATAATTATGCTGGTTAGTATAACTCTCCCTACTGAGTATACTTGTATACTCACCACCACCCCTCCCCCAGATATTGCAGGTTCCAGCAAGGTTTAGTAAGTTCTTTTGAAGGGCTGTTGGAGTACAAGTGGAAACTTGAAGATCAATATTTGTACTCATAGACCTTAGACTTTAAATTTGATTTTGGGTCTGTATGAATTTAAATGCCACACTTTTGGATTGTAATCTTTATTATGTGCTTGTACTCAGATTGTGGATCCCTGGGATTTTCATTAGTAGTACTACCTCATTGTGACTGGTTATTGTTTTTAGCAACTTCACAAATTTATAACGGTATGAGTCGGGAGACTTTTATGGCGGATGTCTGACATCGGGCACTCATCAGAGCCTTGCCAAGGGGTAAGTTCCAACAAGGGTGCAAGAGTCCTCCAGGTACTAACAGTAGCTCCACCCCTAACGAAGGGCAATTACTACCGGATCAGCCTTCCGCCCCTAATGAAGGGCCGCTCAAGGGAGTAAGGTTGATGCTTTCCGCCCCTAACGAAGGGCCGGTCTACGGAGTAAAGGCAACTGCCCCAAGAGGGGGCAGGGTAGACCTCAAGGGAGTAGGGGTCTAAGATACTTGTTTGAAACTTAGGGGTTCTCATTTAATTTGGGCATACTGATGCTATGTGGTTGACTTTATCTATTGAAGTTCAAACAGTTTTGGAAATAATAGGGAATGCTTCATTGTTGCTTGGTTTAATGAGACCTAGTTACATAATTTAAATTTAGACTTACCATGTGCTAGTTCTACATTTGTGCATAATTATACTGGTTAGTATAACTCTCCCTACTGAGTATACTTGTATACTCACCACCACCCCTCCCCCAGATATTGCAGGTTCCAACAAGGTTTAGTAAGTTCTTTTGAAGGGCTGTTGGAGTACAAGTGGAAACTTGAAGATCAATATTTGTACTCATAGACCTTAGACTTTAAATTTGATTTTGGGTCTATATGAATTTAAATGCCACACTTTTGGATTGTAATCTTTATTATTTGCTTGTACTCAGATTGTGGATTCTTGGGATTTTCATTAGTAGTACTACCTCATTATGACTGGTTATTGTTTTTAGCAACTTCACAAATTTATAACAGTATGAGTCGGGAGACTTTTATGGCGGATGTCCGACATCGGGCACTCATCGGAGCCTTGCCAAGGGGTAAGTTCTAGCAAGGGTGCAAGAGTCGTCCAGGTACTAACGGTAGCTCCGCCCCTAACGAAGGGCAATTAGTACCGGATCAGCCTTCCGCCCCTAATGAAGGGCCGCTCAAGGGAGTAAGGTTGATGCTTTCCGCCCCTAACGAAGGGACGGTCTACGGAGTAAAGGCAACTGCCCCAAGAGGGGGCAGGGTAGACCTCAATGGAGTAGGGATCTAAGATACTTGTTTGAAACTTAGGGGTTCTTATTTAATTTGGGCATACTGATACTATGTGGTTGACTTTATCTATTGAAGTTCAAACTGTTTTGGAAATAATAGAGAATGCTTCATTGTTGCTTGGTTTAATGAGACCTAGTTACACAATTTAAATTTAGACTTACCATGTGCTAGTTCTACATTTGTGCATAATTATACTGGTTAGTATAACTCTCCTTACTGAGTATACTTGTATACTCACCACCACCCCTCCCCCAGATATTGCAGGTTCCAGCAAGGTTTAGTAAGTTCTTTTTAAGGGCTGTTGGAGTACAAGTGGAAACTTGAAGATCAATATTTGTACTCATATACCTTAGACTTTAAAGTTAATTTTGGGTCTGTATGAATTTAAATGCCACACTTTTGGATTGTAATCTTTATTATGTGCTTGTACTCAGATTGTGGATCCCTGAGATTTTCATTAGTAGTACTACCTCATTGTGACTGATTATTGTTTTTACCGACTTCATAAATTTATAAGGGTATGAAATTGCGAGTCGTTACACTAAGCTCATGCAAATGTGCATGAGCGGTGTCTCATTTAAACCTTTTCCGACTTATGCATAGGTAGTATTTGTATGTAATGGCTTAAAAGCAAGGAATTCCGTATCGGATATCGGTATCGTATCGGTCGGCTCAAGAGACAAAATATCATTCGTCAAAAACTAGTTTTTACCATATATTTTCACAATCTAACTTCTAAAATGAGTTATGCTAATTTAGACAAAGCATAGATTTTAAAATACGCATATTAGGATGGGAAAGAAATGAGAAAGTTACTTTTTTCCCTTTTTTAAATTTTTTTTCCGAAATTTTTTTTTCGAAATTTTTTTTTTAAAATAACGATATATCGGCCCAAAATCGATATATCGGCGATATTTGAAAAAAATACAGAAACCGAGATTTGGCCGTCTCATTTTATCGGGTGGGACCCGATATCAATATATCGGCGATTTATGGAATTCCATGATTAAAAGAGTCTGGTTTCAAACCATCGCTTTATTTTCTTACTACTACTCAAATACTTATTTATGCGGGCATGACCATTTCTAGTTCAGGTCCACGTTCGTGTGCGTTTACTTTGTGCATATCGAAACGATACGGGCGATTTGCGGGAGACGCGCCAGCTTTTCCTGTGTACCGTGTGCCGCTAATGGTAGATACGGGTATGTACCAGCCGGTACAAGCCCGTATCAACCGGTACGGCCTTCCATGAGAGTAACACCAATGTGGCTCTATCTTCAGATGAATTAGCTTTAATTTTGCAAATCAAATGCTCTTTGTAAGATTTGATATTAGTAGAAGGTGAATTGATTTGAAACTCTTTGTTATTTGGCTTCTAATAAATTATCATCCAATATTTTGCTCCCAGGTTTTTGCTATTCGCTCTTTATCATCGTTATCTACAACTAGTCTTGCATTAAAGAAAAATTAAATAGGGCTCAGGTCAATTAAATTTATGATTCTTGAGAGACTTATGCACTGAGTCACTTTGATGAATGGTAGATTAAATTATTTTAAACTATCTGATACTCCCTCCTTAGTCCTTTCCATATTAATAGTCCTATTTAGTTCTTCAAATTGAACTTTGAAAAACCAAAGAGGACTAATAAAATGGAATGGAGGGAGTATATGACAGCCTGATTGCGTTTGTTAATTCAATCGTGAATTTTACATTTGCAATTGAGACTGTTGCAGGATAAACGATGTGGACGTGGGCTCATAGATTTACACATAAAAACTGTAATTATATCTCTTACTCTCTCCATCCGGATTTATTATCACTGTAAGGTTCTTCAAAATAACTAAATTTAGTTCATTTTAAAAACGTTCCGGTGATAATAATTTCGGACAGAGGGAGAATCTTAGGATAAGTAGTCTAAGTTCTAGTTTCTCTAAAGACAGAATTTCATTAATTCTGCTCGATTGATCATATTAAGCACTCCATCCAGATTAAATCGAGACAATCAGCAAATATACGTACCAAAATTAAAATTAAATGATACCGTTGTCTACTTATTGTGGATCTCAATTAAACTGACCAGTTATGTGATGGCATCAATTAAAAGTAACTGAGGGAGAACTAATTTGTTACTAATTCTTCCGACAAGGAGCAAGTGGAGAACCACAGAGGCACTTGTTCCCGGCAAAAGCTTCCGCCGGGAACTTTGTCGCCGGAATCTTCCCGCACAGTTGATTGTTGCTCAAATTTAGCTTCTCCAAGCTCGACACACTCCCTGGTATGCTCCCAAACACCAAATTCCTCGACAAGTCCAGTTCTTTCAGCGTGGTGGGCAGTTTCAGGTCCTTCATGTTGAACTCAAGCTTATTGCCGGCCATTCTGAAACTCTTCAGATACTCTGTTTTGTTGAGCAATACCACCGGGCTGCCGGAGACCTCGTTATCGGAGAGATCGATGTAGTCGTAGAAGTACGTCTCTGATGGCTTCCAATCGTCCAGCTTCATCTTAAGTCCGCACCCTGCGAGCTCCAGCGAGTAGATGATAGGAGACGAAGCGACCCATTTGGGGATTGAGCCCAGATGGAACTTGTTGTAGGACAGGCTGAGCGATTCGATCCCTTTTACACTCATTTCCGGAAATGGGTCGATGAGATTGTTGCGAGATAGGTTCAGGTTGAAGATCTTTGTGAGGTTCTTGAAGCTTTTGGGGACGGTTTCGGAGAACTTGTTGCCGGAGAGGTCGAGGGTGTCGAGCGTTCTGAAATTGCCGAGAAATTCTGGGATTGGGCCAGTGAATGAATTCGACCCGAGCTTGAGGTAGGCGAGCTTCTGAGACAGAGCTGCAATGGATGAAGGGAAGGGCCCGGAGAACCGGTTGCCGGAGAGAGTGAGGTACACAAGGTTGGAGAAGGAGGAGAAGTCCGGCAGCGGCCCGGAAAGTTGGTTCTGTTCCAAGGACAAATAGGTTAGATTCTTCAGCCGCTGCATCCCGAACGGCAGAGGTCCGGAGAGCAGATTGCCGCCGAGCTTGAGCTGGGTCAGCTCGGTGAGGTTGGAGATGGAGCTCGGAATTGTGCCAGCGAAGCGGTTGTCCGCCAGGCTGAGAGCGCCGAGCTTCGACAGATGCCCAATGTTGGTCGGAATCTGGCCGGAGAGCCCACAGTTCTCGATGTAGACGAACTGGAGCTTGGGCAGGTGGAAGAGGCCCACCGGAAACGATCCCGTGAGGTTCCGGAGATCATTGAAATAAATCCCGTCGAGGGACTGGAGCTTGGCGATGGCAGGCGAGATGGAGCCGGACAAGATCGTTTTCGGGTCATCAAGCCGTCCGGCGAGGCTGATCGTGTTGACTCGGACGTTGTCGAGGCAGCCGACGCCGTGCCACTGGCAGCACTCCGTGCCTTTCTTCCACGTCGAGAGCATTCCCGAGGGGTCGCTCGTGATGGTGGCCTTGAATCCCAGCAGCCCCATCTCGTCGTCCGGGTGGCATTTCGCCGACGCCCCAGAAACGAAACACAAAGCAAGCAACAAACACAATGCTACAACGCGAGAAGCCATGAACGGATTGGGATGCAAGCTTCCAGCTTCACTGCTGCTTCTTTATAGAGCAAGCCGAGAGATAGGATAGAGGATTACGTGAATCTGGTCAACAACGACGGCAAGCCGCCGCGCTTCATCCTCGCGGGGACCATGTACGAGTCTCTGGGCATGATACCATGGGCTAGGCCACACGATGAGCTTTTTGACATAAAGGCCGAACTTCTTCAACGCTCTGCCGGGGCACAGACGGCTGCCTCGTGTCGCCCGGATTCTTCCTGAGTCTTCCATCTCTCAGCTCCAGCTCATAAATCGGGGCCTTTGGGGGAACACGTGCTCGGATTGCACGACGCAGATACATCTCAAGCGCCGTCTGTATCGTCTTCTCGGCTGCCTACCGGTGGGATTGTTTCGGTTTGGGTTTGATGAAAGGGAGGCGGAGGGCGCGTCTTTCGACGAGCGATGGCGAGTTTTGTGGCGGAGAAGCTGAAGCTGGTGGCAATGCTGAAAACTGTGAGATGGGTCACTCTCTTCTTGGGGATTTCAAACTTGGGTGTGATTCTTGTAGCTAGATTTTTTATGGTGGCGGCGTTTCCGAGCTGCGGGCCTGGCAAAGTTCTACCTATTGCGGCGGTGGCCGTGGTGGCCCGGGTGAGGATCATGTCGATGGTTGGGACGGGGGTTGCGCAGGAGGCTACTGCGACGACGATTCTTAGTCAGACGGGTGAGAGCCTGGTTGCCGATGCAGTCATTCGTCATGAGAGACGGGTACCTGAATTCTCAGCTCCCCACACACATACAGACATTGTAGATTCAGCACTTACAGTGTTTGTTTAAGTTACATGTGCTACTGTTCAGTTGTTCAAGTCTGAAGTTTTTGAATGTAGAGGGGTTATTTTAGCAGGGAATGGTAATGCAAGCTAGACTGTAATAGATTAGTATTAGCCATTAGTTATCTGTGTTTAGTTTGCATGATAGAAATTTGCCTTCTAGCTGGTCTCATATTAAAAAATTTGAGGGCCTATAATAACTGATGAACTGAGATTTCGTTTGTATCATTGTTGAGGTAATTGATCCATATGCCGATCAGCTGAGGGTTTTCAAAGCTTTACTTAGATTACTGTTTCCATTAGCGAACAGTGGCATTTTTTTTAAGATGAAGTAGTAGAACATCTCTGTGCTATCCTAGATTCTTAATGTTTATGGGAGTTATTCCAACCAACCAAGTCGTTTTTCCCTCTTTTCTAACTGCGTTTTTTTACTTCTTGAGAAAGCAAAGGTTATTGCTTGGAATATTTAATGTTTGCTGAAGCATCTGAATTTTACATGCTTGTATGTTTCTTTAGCATTATCTAATCTTCTCTGTTTGTGGAAATAAACTTGATTAACTGCTGCGATAGAAACGATGGCTTTGGTGGACTCGCTTTGGAATGCTTGTAACAGTATTGCAGTTTTTGGCTGCTTCCTACTTGATGTTTGCCACGGTTAAGTATCTCTCTTATGGAGGTGCATCGAGACAGTGTTACTTAGGTAAATGATTTTCCTAAAGCTCAATAGGATGACTGATATACGTAGAGATAGAAAGAGATGTTGGGCTTCCCTCCTCATGTGAGGCCCAAGATGTTGGGCTTCCCTCTCACGTGGAGAGGCCCACCACTTGACCCACTTGGGGTTAAGTATAAGTTGGGTTCTTTTGAAAAGAAAAAAAAAACTACAACTTTGTAGGAGCTTTGGAGAGCAAGAAAATGGTTTTTCTTGGAGGAAGAAGAAGAAGGAAAGGAAGGGACTTTTGAAGTCAAGGCATCCTCTTGTGAAAGAGAAGACAAATCATAGGTGGTTTGTGGTAATCCTTCCATCTCTATTCTTTGTGTTTCACCTAAAGGTGAGATTTCTCCTTAGTTTGTAAGAGGGTATTTATCCTTGCTTGTTGATGTAATCTCTACTAAGTAGAGTGTATCCAAAGTTGGTAGTAGTGCATTTGGTCTCTAGACCTCGTGGATGTAGCCGTTGTTTTGGCGGTGAACCACGTTAAATTTGTGTCTTCCAAGTGTTCGATGAATTGCTTTTTTTGCTAATCTTGCTTTGTGTGTATGATAACTTGTGCATCCTACATCAAGGAGGTGTAGAATACTCACTTGCATCATTGTGGGTGTGGAGAAGTGTGTATTTGATCTTGTTTCTTGGCTAACTCAAAAGAGGGAAAAAGTATAATTTTTCCCAACAAGTGGTATCGGAGCTAAGGTTGGAAGTTATCTTTGAGTTTACTAAGATGGAGAATCACAACATAAGGATGATTAGCTTGAATGGGAGCAATTGGATGATATGGAAAGCTAAGATGGAGGATCTTTTGTATTCTAAGGATCTCTTTGAACCGGTTTTGGGAGTGATGCAAAAGTTCTTTGGGATAAACTACATGAGTTGTATGAAAGAAAGACCGCGGGAAACAAAGCCTTCTTGATCCGGAAGCTTGTGAACTTGAAGTTTAAGGAGAATGGTTCGGTGGCGGAGCATTTGAACGAAATGCAAAGCATTGTAAATCAATTGGCAACTATGAAGATGAGCTTGGATGATGAGTTGCAAGCTTTATTGTTGCTTAGTTCCTTACCGGAGAGTTGGGAGACTCTTGTGGTGTATCTTAGTAACTCGGCACCAAATGGAGTGCTTTCTATGAGCCAAGTCACAAGTAGCTTGTTGAATGAAGAGGTTAGGAGAAAGTCCTTGGGGTCTTCATCTCAAGCATTGATTTCCGAACAAAGAAGAGGAAGGTCAAAGAGTAGAGATCCAAAGAATGGTAAAGATGGCAAGAGGTCAAAATCCCGAAAGTGGATGAAATGTTTTCATTGTGGTGGACTTGGGCATTTTAAGAGGGAGTGTAAGAAGTTCTTAAATGAACAAAAAGAAGGTTCACTAAAGGAGCAAGGCAAGGAAGCTCAAGAAGCTAATGCTATGGAAAAAGGTAAAGATCTTGTTATGGTTTATATTTGTGATGAAAGTTGTTTGAGTTCAACAAGTGCAACTAGTTGGGTTGTGGATTCCGGAGCATCTTTCCATGTAACTTCTTATAGAAAATTCTTCACTACATATGAGTCGGGCGACTTGGGGGTGGTGAGGATGGGAAATGATGGAGTTTCGAAAATTGTTGGGAAGGGAAATGTGCACTTTGTGACTAGTGTGGGTCACAAGTTGATTCTTAAGGATGTAAGACACATTCCGGACTTGAGGTTGAATCTCATATCAACGGGAATACTTGATGATGAAGGCTATGAATCACATTTTGGCAAAGGTATGTGGAAGCTCACAAGGGGGTCTCTTGTTGTGGCAAGGGGGAAAAAATGTTATACTCTCTACAAAACCGAGGGTCAACTATCCAAGGGTGAGGTAAATGCTACCCTTGAGGACTCATCCGCTAACTTGTGGTATCGGCGGCTTGGCCACATGAGTGAGAAAGCTTTGGAACTCTTGATGAAGAAGAATGCACTCCAAAACTTGAAAGATACTTCTTTGACTCCTTGTGATCATTGTTTAGTTGGTAAACAACATAGAGCTTCATTTTCTACAAGTAGTACCCGAAAAATAAATGTGCTTGATCTTGTTTATTCGGATGTTTGTGGACCAATGGAGGAGAAAACACTTGGTGGCTCTTTGTACTTTCTTACTTTTATTGATGATGCATCTAGAAAAGTATGGGGATATGGCATAAAGAGTAAGGATGAAGTGTTTGACACTTTTCAAAAGTTTCATGTTATGGTTGAAAGGCAAACCGGGAAACTAGTATGGGATAAGGCATGAGAAAACGGTGCCTTATACTCCTCAACACAATGGTGTGGCGGAGAGGATGAACCGGACAATAGTGGAGAAAATTCAGAGTATGTTATCTTTAGCAAAGCTTCCGAAGAGCTATTGGGGTGAAGCTATGAGCACCGCTTGCTACTTGATTAATCGGTCTCCTTCATATGTATTGAATTGTGAGGTACCGGAAAAAGTGTGGAGTGGTAGAGATCCCTCTTACTCACACTTGAAGGTATTTGGTTGCAAGGCATTTGTGCGTGTCCCAAAAGAGCAAAGGACAAAGTTAGATGGCAAGTCTATTGAGTGTATTTTCTTGGGATATGGTGATGATGAGTTTGGTTATAGGTTGTGGGACCTAAAGAACAAGAAACTCATTAGAAGTAGAGATGTGGTATTTAGAGAAGATCAAACAATTGAAGACTTTGGCAAAGATGAAGCACCAAAGCAAGTTGTGCATGAAGTCTATGATGAGTTCCATGTTCCACAAGCTTCACAAGGTGTTCAAAGGGAAGAACATAATGAAAGTGATGAACCTACATATGATGGTGATGATCATGTAGAGAATGAAATGGAGCAAGATGATGTAGATTTCAATGTTGATGATTTTATTGAGAATGGAGGTGACTTAGATGAAGATGATGACTCTATTCAAGGTGATGTGGAAGAGGGGGAGTCTTTACATCAAGAGGAAACAAGCTCATTGAGGAGATCGGATAGAGAAAGGAAGCCATCTACAAGGTATCCTTCATCTACGTATGTCACACTTACCGAATATGGTGAACCGGAAAGCTTTGTGGAACCTCAAACACATGAAAATAAGGATTTATGGATGAAAGCCATGCAAGAAGAGATGAAATCCTTGCATGAGAACCATACTTATGAGTTGGTGAAGCTTCCCAAAGGCAAGAGTGCTTTGAGAAACAAGTGGGTATACCGGTTGAAGGCCGATGAGAGTAGTTCACATCCAAGGTACAAAGCAAGGTTGGTTGTGAAGGGTTTTGGGCAAAAGAAAGTGTTGATTTTGATGAGATATTTTCACCCGTGGTGAAGATGTCATCTATTCGAGTTGTGTTGGGTCTAGCCGCTAGCATGGACCTTGAGGTTGAGCAACTTGATGTTAAAACCGCATTCCTTCATGGTGATTTGAAGGAAGAGATTTACATGGAGCAACCGGAAGGATTTAAAGTCAAAGGCAAGGAGCAAATGGTATGCAAGCTAAACAAAAGTTTGTATGGGTTGAAGCAAGCTCCAAGGCAATGGTATAAGAAGTTTGATTCTTTCATGATGGGTCATGGGTACAAGAGGACAACTTCGGATCATTGTGTGTTCACTAAGAGGTTTGGTGATGGTGACTTTATTATATTGTTGCTTTATGTTGATGATATGTTAATTGTTGGGCATGATACTAACAAGATTGCTAGGTTGAAGCATGAGTTAAGCAAGTCCTTTGCCATGAAGGACTTGGGCCCCGCAAAACAAATATTGGGGATGACAATCAAGCGTGATAGGAAGGCTAAGAAGCTATGGCTATCACAAGAGAAGTACATTGAGAAGGTACTTGAGAAATTTAATATGAAGAATGCAAAGCCCGTTAGCACCCCACTTGGAAGTTATTTCAAATTGCACAAGAAATAAAGTCCTTCAAATGAAAGGGAGAAGGAAGAAATGGCTAAAATTCCTTATGCATCGGCAATAGGGAGTTTGATGTATGCAATGGTGTGTACAAGGCCGGATATTGCACATGCCGTTGGAGTTGTTAGTAGACATCTTTCAAACCCGGGGAAAGAGCATTGGAATGCGGTGAAGTGGCTTCTTCGGTATCTAAGAGGTTCATCTAAGGTATGCTTATGCTTTGGAGATGGTAAATCTTTGCTTGAAGGATTTACGGATTTGGATATGGCCGGAGATATTGACTCAAGAAAGAGTACTTCAGGGTATTTGATCACTTTTGCGGGAGGAGCAGTGTCATGGCAATCAAGGTTGCAAAAGTGTGTTGCATTGTCTACAACGGAGGCCGAGTACATTGCAATTACCGAAGCTTGCAAAGAGATGTTATGGATGAAGAGATTCATAGAAGAGTTGGGCCTAAAGCAAGACAACTATGTTGTGCATTGTGATAGTCAAAGTGCAATCCATTTGAGCAAGAATGCAAGTTTTCACTCTAGGAGCAAACATATTGATGTGAGGTATCATTGGATAAGAGACATGTTAGAGATGAAGCTCTTGGAGTTGAGGAAGATTCATACCGACAAAAACCCGTCGGATATGATGACTAAGACCGTCCCTAAAGCGAAGCATGAACTTTGTAGAGGTTGGGCCGGTATGGGTGAGGTTGGCCCTCATGTTTAATATGGGGGAGCTCCCACATGAGTAGGGAGGGGGAGAATTGTTGGGCTTCCCTCCTCATGTGAGGCCCAAGATGTTGGGCTTCCCTCTCATGTGGAGAGGCCCACCACTTGACCCACTTGGGGTTAAGTATAAGTTGGGTTCTTTTGAAAAGAAAAAAAAAAGACTACAACTTTGTAGGAGCTTTGGAGAGCAAGAAAAGGGTTTTTCTTGGAGGAAGAAGAAGAAGGAAAGGAAGGGACTTTTGAAGTCAAGGCATCCTCTCGTGAAAGAGAAGACAAATCATAGGTGGTTTGTGGTAATCCTTCCATCTCTATTCTTTGTGTTTCACCTAAAGGTGAGATTTCTCCTTAGTTTGTAAGAGGGTATTTATCCTTGCTTGTTGATGTAATCTCTACTAAGTAGAGTGTATCCAAAGTTGGTAGTAGTGCATTTGGTCTCTAGACCTCGTGGATGTAGCCGTTGTTTTGGCGGTGAACCACGTTAAATTTGTGTCTTCCAAGTGTTCGATGAATTGCTTTTTTTTGCTAATCTTGCTTTGTGTGTATGATAACTTGTGCATCCTACATCAAGGAGGTGTAGAATACTCACTTGCATCATTGTGGGTGTGGAGAAGTGTGTATTTGATCTTGTTTCTTGGCTAACTCAAAAGAGGGAAAAAGTATAATTTTTCCCAACAAGAGATGCATGATTCTTTTTTTTTTGTATCCGAGACAGTGTTGTTTGGAATTAAGTTGATGGGCTTGCAAGAGCTTAGCCTGAGTGTTTCTAATTAAAGTAACAGTTGAATGAAATTGTCCTTTTCTTTTAGAGAATTGTGTGTCCAGTCACTTATAAGTTGCTGTTAAACTATACAAAATGACAGGGCAATGTCATGGTGGATTCAAGCATCTTTTGTATCAATTACTTTATAGCTGATACTCCAGGTGTCTGTTTCTGAATTCTGACATCGGCAACATGCCTATGACTTCAAGATCTGTTCATGTTGCCACTATTTGTATTAGTTGGTCGAGGCTATTTACAGCCGTGACTTCGGCAAATTAAGTTGAAATAATTTGGAATATTGAAACGATAGTGAAATGACGTTGATAGAGCTAGCATCCTTGAACAACATTATTTAAAGAAAAATGTTAAAATTTCTTTGAACCATTAATAAACTAGGTAACGTTTGTTTTCTGAAATACTGCTCGTCACAGAGTCCATGTATCACTTTATCCAGGTTCAGTATATGTTAAGGAAAAATCCGATGAGATTGTGTTCTCTTTCTTTTGCTCTGTCAGCTTCAGGTTTTATATAAGTTTTGTGCTTCTTTTCGAATGTCTTCTTGTTGTTAAGATACTGATGAAGGACTTACGGTGATTTTTTAATGTCTGCTAGTTGGTTTATTTGATCTGTTATTCGTGTATCTGTGACAAAGCTGTTTCTTGCACGATTCTGTATGGAATTTTAATAACCTTCTGTGATATTAGCTAATTATCAATTTCTTTCCTAAACGCAGGGCAGGATGCAGATAGGAAGGCATGGCAAAAAAGTCTAGTGGAACTTTGCCTAATTCTTGTTTGGCATCTAATAGTCGTTCAATGTTTGGCGGAAGTGATGTATTAAGGTGGAGGTCTTTTTATGCAACACATGATAATGCTTGGAAAGCTCATTACAGGGAAGTATTTGATCATGAATTCGAGAGGCTTTGCGCTCTCTGGGGCGCGCAAAATATTTGTAGGCTTCTCTTTGTCCATTCGTTTCATGTATAATTAGGTGTTTTCTTCTTGTCTAAATCATATGGCTTTCTTCGTGATGATCTTTGAATGGATTCAGGAGTGTACTGGAAGAAGATGAAGTGTACTCTGTAGCTAGACTCTTAGGTGATCTGGTGGCCTACCGTGCATCTGGTACTGGGCATCTAGAGCTTTTAGCAGGTAATTAACGTGCTTACAGGATTATAAATTTGTTTCAGACTTTGTTCATTTCTGCAATAGAAAAGTATTCAAGAGCATCATCAGATCGTAACGCACAAATAGGCAAGTTGAATTGAGTTCGTATTTCTGAATGAAAGGCTTTGAAAATAGCAAAAATTTCAGATCTATCTTTCATTAAATAAAGATAAGTCATTCTGGAGTAGTCATCAACAAATATAACAAATTGCTGAAATCCAAATAAAATAGAAGTGCGAACTGCCCCCTGAATATCGGAGTGAACCAGTTAAAATAGACTAGCCCTACGTCTCAACTTTGGTAAAAAACTGATTCGTCTATGTTTGTCGAATTCACGAGCATCACAAGATAATTCCTTGAGTGACGGCAAAGATGGAACAAGTTGTTTCAAACTTTGCAAACTAGGATGGCCTAAGCGACAATGCCATTCAAGAGGCAAAGAAGATGGCTGAGATGTTGCACATTGAGGCTCGTCGCATTCCATGTCCAGTGATTAAAGAATGCCCGGTACCAATCATCTTCTTCGTGTGACAGTCCTGGAACACACATCCATGAGAAGAAAATATGACATCACAATGTAAATCCTTAGTGAGCTTACTAATAGACAACAAACTATGTGGAAAAGAAGGCACAAAATAAGCATTTTGGAGAACAATAGATATTATCCCAGAATAGTGTTTTTTCTCAATTAGAAGATTAGGCCAGATCTGTCAGAATATCCTAGCTGGCAGATCTGGCCGATTTGGTTGTTTATTTATTCTTTTTAGGCTTATCTTTCTAGGTTTCCTAGATTAGATATGATAGATAAGAAGTTACGTATGTAACAAGGACCCTTAAATATTCCGGGATAATATCTAATATCTTAGATTGAAAATTTTGCATCTACGTCTTGTTTCTAGAAGTGCATTACATGCTTTACCAAATTATCTGTTGACCATTTTTGTATAATGCGATATTGCAGATGCAGAATTACCAAAATTTTAAATTCCTGTTAACAAATTATCCTATTTCAGTTAGATTTGACTCAAAATTTAGGAAGATGTCAGTTTTACTGTCTATTATGAAATGTCAAATGTGAACAGAGAAACTTTGGCTTATTAGTATAATCACATAACATTACAAGTATAAACGTTATTCTAATTCAAGATAAGTCTCTTTGTGGCTCTTCTGATATCTCAAAATTGCCACTTATCTTATGACTGTCAAAAGGCATTTTGTAAGATAGGAAACACAATGATTACTAGGCATGTTGATATATGCCTTTCATTTGTCATAAAGAGAAGTTCGTTTCAGTAATGTATATGCCTTTTTCATTTATCATTAAGAGTAGTTTGTTTCAGTAATGTGTCCTCTTTTATTGGTTATGCAATGTGGCTATTTCTTGATTTTGTTCTCTACTCTCCTTTTGTGGCAGCATTGTATACAATGATGAATTTTCAGCACGCCTGTCAGTTAACTCAATCTTGAGACTCCGTGCATCGGCTATTGCAGCCCTCTCACAAGATGCTTCTGCTGATTCGGCAATGATCTGTAAACTTGCCTGCAGAATCTTACTCTTAAATAAATACAACCAAGATAGTGGTCATAATCAACGGATAGAAGAAGGCAATCACAAGCATAGAAGAAACCGATACAAGTACAAATTGAAGGTGGGGCAATCCTATGTGCTCATACGGTCTTGCATGGTAAATATGCCTAATCATCGTTCTTGTTCACGAACAGGAGATGAGAAGCGCAAGAACTCTTCAAATATAATTTCGGAACAAATTGGTGTTCCTCACAATAGGAATCACACATTATTCTCTTCAGCAGTTTCCAAGTTCGGCCAATAACCTATCTCCCCAGAGGCAGCACCTTTCACTGATAGTTTTAGTCTGAATATTTCGAGGGAACATAATGATGAATATAATATAGGCTGTGATGTTATGTGCACTAGGTGTTGGGATTTTCACACAAAAGAGAGCTAGAATGTTACTAATTAAATTGACAAATATCTCTATGAAAATACCATAAATTAGAAGAGAAAAATCCGGTTTGAGGCATGTTATACGCAGTCCTTGAAACAGAAACGCCGTCTTCCGTGCATAGGCAATCAAAGATGTTTCATTTTTGAGATACAATGAACTACACTAGGGAATTTTATTGCACTTAAATTAAATTAACGGAGATTTTATTGTTCAACGATGGATCAAGAATTTAGAGAAAAGATAGAATGAATTTTTATCAGTGTCTATTATTCTTCTATGAGGATATTCGTTCTCTTTATAAAGAAAGACTCTATTGGGAAGGTGATTGATGAAAAAAACATAACTTTTGGAAGCCAAAGCGGCATAAAAAGCCCGATAACTGTCACGGCGATCGTTGCTTCAGCTTGTTGCAAAACTGAAAGAAAAATTGAAGTTTCGATCATCAATGCCGATCGCGAGTCGATCGCCAATGCTGATGGATCGATTCTCATTCTCAGTTTAAATCAAGTCAAAAATTTCAACGCTAGGGAATCTGTCTCATGCCTGCCTGTGCAAGGGTCGAAAGGAGAATACCAAGAGATGCACTTGCCGGGGCTTGTGATTCATATGGTCCCAGAACGCAAGGACCATTTACTATGGAAAAGTTGGAAGGTTTTTTGACAAAGAAAGAAGTTATAGAGCTTACATAGCAAATAGGGAAAGCTTTAAATATCATTGTATCACCTTGTATGTTTCTTCACTATCTTCCTTGGAGGTAAGCATGGGGACCATTTCCTTTTTTTATGCTTTTTTTTGGAACTTCCTTTTTTGGATGCTTTAAACCTTCTATTTGTCAAAGATGTCTAACCTCTTTGGTGTTATGCCGGTGTCATTATGCAATGCAGAGAGTATTAGACACTCGATGGGCTCAAGGCCAGTTAATGAGGATTTGTCACCCCTACATTGTGTAGAATCCTGCCTTGACTTCATTGTTGTCCTCATCTTACCTAATCCCACCCATTTGGGATTGGCATTGTGTAATATATTCCAATGAGAAAGGAAAATGAGTCTTCGGTTCAGACTTCAGAGTCAGCTATGTTACTTCAAAAAAGAAATGGAAAGAGGGTAATCAAGATTTCCGTTTATATGCGCCCCGGCTCACACACGTCGGCATGCATTGGCTGCTGTGGGCCGACGGATTTTGATCTGGTGGCGTGCGTTATTACGGGGGCTTGGCGAGTTTGAATAATTGGATATCAATCGACGCTTGCGCATCCAAACGTGCAAAAGCCAGGGCAAGCATGCCAAAAGAATGATTTGAAAGGAAGAAAAATGTGAAATTGATCCGAAGTGGCAAGATTATGGTCCTTTCAAGGAAGAAAAACGTGAAATTGATACAATGTGGTAAGATTATGGGTCCCACAAGAGAAAGGAAGATTGCCAACTTTGACATTGTCACATGAGGTCACTGTATCCTCATTGCTCATCTAGTCATTCTCTTGCCTCTTTGGGAATGCCTGCAGCCTGCCTGCCCACCACACGGTCCACAGTCCACACCCCTCGGCCATCTGCATTGACCAAACTACCCCTGCCCATCACCTTCTTGAACAAGAGGCGGGGCTGCCATTCGTCCCCTCTCGTGGACAAAAGCCCAGATGGCGACACGGTGTCAACACAGGCCAGGTGGCAGGCCCACCTCTTCGTGGCCCAGCTGACGGCCCATTTCCGGTCAGCGTTGGCGGCGATGGAAACGATGAGGTGGGCCTCCCCTCGGCGTCCTCCCCCTACTTTCATCCTTTTTTATTAAAATATTTTCATATTGCTCTCTCTCCCTCCGTCTCATATTAATATTCCTATTAATATAGGACATTACGAGTATTAAAATAAATAAAAAATAAAGGCTCTTCATTATTTCAGCCTTTTTCAGGCACTTCCCCGTTCACCAAGACAGGTTCTGATGACCACAGCCGTTCGATCAGGAGATCAGACGGTCATGACAGAAAGTAGTGCCTTTGCATTAATTTAATTTAATGCAATTGATTAATTCGTGCATCTTCTTTGCCTTTTCTGCTCCATATGGTCTTGTCACCTCTTCCTTCCTCCTCCATCTCTTCTTCTCCTTCATCGCGCCGGCCCTCCTCCCCTCCGATTCAGCTCCCGTTCATCTGAACCGCCCTTTACTTCCCTTTTCTCCCGATTTTTCCACCTCTTCATATTCTTTCCATGAATTTCTCCAGCTCGTAGTTGTCCTGCTTTTTTTTTTTTTTGTTTTATCGCAGATTCTTCCGTTTCTCTGAATTTGTTTCAGTTTTCTCTGTTTTGATGTTATGATTGTTTCTGATTCTGGGTCCTGATTTTCACTACCATATTTGTCTAAATTTTCAATTTTTTTCAGATAGCTTCCTTTGAATTGCTCTGTTCTGAGCATTTTCTGTATCTGGCTTATTTTTTTGGCAAGAACCCACCTTTGGTTCTTCCCAAAAGGTAATAAAAATTGCATCTTTTTGCTCTCCCTCGTGTTAGTTCAGCTGCAGAAGGTCTCTGTGAAGATCTGATTCAAATTCTGGTTAATATTGTGATACGTACGAGCTTTTTGGATTCTGTTTGGGTACAAAATGGCACAAGAAAGTTGGAAACTTGATAAAGACGAGACCGACTGCGAGCTCCTGAAGCCGCCGTCTTCCACCGCTGCATCTTCTTCAGCATCGCCGACGCCGGTCCCTCCGCCCGTATGTGCCAAATCTCCTTCACAGGATTTGGCTCATCAGAGGCTGCCGAATCGGTCCGAAACTGCGACTCCCGCTGCGGAATCTTCAGATCCGGAGTCGTCCTGCCGGCGAACGCCCAAGGAGGAATTGTCAAAGCCAGTCCGGTTCACGAACCGGTGCTCGAGCTGCCAAAGGAGGGTCGGCCTGACCGGATTCCGGTGCCGATGCGGTAGTCTCTTCTGCGGAACGCACCGGTACTCGGACACCCACGATTGCTCCTTCGATTACAAGGCTGCGGGCAGGGAGGAGATCGCCAAGGCCAATCCTTTAATTAGAGCTGCCAAAATCATCAAAATCTGAGACATCATGCCTTTCCAATCGTTTGTTCAATTGAAAACAATCTGTATCTGGATTTCAGAGGGAATTGCCATATGTGAATTATGAAAAGATACGCTTTTGAATGTAATTTGAAGGATTTTATGGGTACGAGAAGATTGTTAATTCTCATTTTTTTTTTCTAATCTTTGAATGATTTTTAAAGGTGATGTTCTTTCTCACGAGGTTAATGGCTTCATGCAAATTAAGGGGCCGGTTGGGGCGTGATTATAAGTAAATATCTATCATAAGTAAATATCTACAGTAAATTTTTCATATCTACTGTAGCGTCCATGTTTTTTTATCGTGTTTCAGCTGGATAAAAAAAAACATGGATGCTACAGTATAGCAAAATATAGTAGATGTTTTACTTTTAATCATGCACCAAACGACCCCTAAGTATATTGGATGATACCATAAGTATTCTCTCTAATAATAAGTATTCTCCGCCCTAAAGATGCCTTCTCGCAGCCTCTTCCTCTCGTGCTTCCTAGCCCTGCCTTCTCCTATGCTTTTACTGTTTGATTTTATGTCTCGATGAAATTGATATGCTTTTACTGTTTGATTTTATGTCTCGATGAAATTGATAAATTATGTAACAGTTTCAATTAAAAGTGACCCATGGTGATTAACATAGGGTGATTGAACCTTGTGTCCGTAATTGAACGCCTTATGTTAATAATAATTCTGAAGGGAGGGAGTATAAAAAAATCAGATAAAAAAACATGTAACTGTATCAATTGTGCACAGGTCAAACTCAAGCAGACAAGGTTACTATGTCCATGTCGTAAAACATGGAATATATCATAATAAATGCCCAATTTGGAGATCATGAGTCAGTTCATCGCCTATATACAATCCCTGGATGTTTTTTCACTTCTTTCCAAAGAACTGGTCTATGACTACTATATGCAAAATAATGATTCTTTCAACAGGGAAGACACCCTTCTGCAAGAATTCGCGATTGCATTTAAACAACAAAGACCATATGGAATAAGATTTCCGGACATATACCCAATGCAGGGTGGGCCATCAGATTGATATCTAGCGGCTCACGGATCACGCATAAATATAGGTCAATTGAGATTGAAATAAACCCACTTGCCTTCCGTTCAATTGCAATTGTGGGGCTAAGCGCATATAAACGGGACATGCAATAATCAGTGTTGATTTGTGGTAAAACCCCAATACCGCTCACGAATATATATTTTTTTGGTTTGCTGTTTTGAGTCTTTTGACAACAACTCTCAACTGCTCGTGAAGTGCGAAACAAACGAGTTTGATAGAGCACCCTGGTGGACCGAGCTTTTCTTTTTAATAGGAAAATTTTCAGAAATTACCGAGCTTATCACTTATCACTTGGATAATCTGGAATCAATACTGGAGTCTCTATATTTCTATGAGATCTGTTTACATGAGATCATTGTGATATAGCTTGCATGAGCCAAGCCATTTCCATCCGCACATACTTGTGCGATGTTGCTATTGTCTGCTTGTTCTTATAAAAGGGGTGGTGGTTGGACATCGGAATCCTGTTTTGGCCAGGTACTCGAATGCCCCACTGAGGTCTTATTTAACTGGTGACAATCAGTGCATTATTGGGTGGCGGTGGCTCAAACCTTTTCCAGCAGTATGGTAGAAAAACGGGGTGGGCAACAAAGTTGTTTAGAAGTTTCCAGCTATCTTCAACAAAGTTGATTAGAAGTTATACATGGTAGAAAAACGGGGTGGGCAACTTTGGAAGAATTTGCTAGTGGGGGACACGGGACATGGCCAATGTGGTTGATCATCTGACGTTGTCTACAACGTAATTTGGAAGCTTTAGCAAGCAGCATGAGGCTGTTATCTTCTTCTCCCCTGGCCTATAATGCATGATAGCTGGATTGGAAACGTTGTTGTCATGTGGAGATCAACGCATTTAATGACCAGATGAGAAATGCTCAGGCATTTCTAAGGTGGATCAACGCCTACCTCTTTGAAGAAGAACGATTAGGATATCTAACCAGCGCCTTTAAGAAGTTTTCTACCTATTCAGCAAAAAAAGTATGGTTTTCTACCATGATTAATGCCATTCTTGACTTTGCCTCACCTTTTCGGAGACAGGAAATGGATGGTACCAAATAAAAAGAAGTTAGAATATATAAACTACATTTACCAATGAATGTGAGCCGTGATATTAGACTAAACAAATTTAGTTCTAGAACAATGTCCAAAAATGCTTAAGAATGTTTCTAGTGATTAAGGTTTAAGATTGAGTTTGGCAGAAGTCAAATCCGAAGCTGGAAACATGTCCCTTTGACTTCAATAGTTTCAGCAGCTTCAGGCTGGTTAGTGGTTTGAGGCTTCTGCTCGAAAAGCCCGCCAATGAAGCTCCCACCCACGATCAATTGGTTTTCCATACACGGAGAATCGAGATGGAACCAGTCTCAATGAAATTGCTGAAGTAGTAACATTTGCTGATTTACTTGCAAAAATCATGGCCAAGTTCTTTATGAAAAATTGATTTATGATACAAGGCATTTGAAAAAAATGTTGGTAAGGTAGTACATGAATACTAAAAGTGCATTTATAGTCATAATTAACACTTTTATTATGGAGGTGGGGACCGTGGGGTGGAGATAATGCCATTAAGTACTCCTAATTAATGTCATAATTATTATTTGCCAAAATTTCTCCCATAATCCGATTTTATACTTATAATATGCACACCGGAAGTAACAAGGACATAATTGGCGAGGAAAAATTTTCTTCTCTCGATTTTTTCATGGCCACCTCACATGCCTCTTATGGCAAGGGCCCCACTTTTCATTTCCTTTAACCACACAAGCATGTGCGGTTGGCCGTGATAAGAAAGCGGGAGCAATAGCATTACTGAATTGGCGAAGGGTGGCAAAGTGTCTCGTCGTCTATGAAATACAATGTCTGTCCACAAACAAATTAACTAATTTAATTGTAGTTAAAATTTAATCATAATCTTAAATAAATTTAGAGGGTCATTAATTGGAAATTGTGGCAAAAAAAGTCGAACTATAGCCGGTGCTTTTTATTGTAATTACATTACATTTTGGAAACCGAATAGGACTATTGACATGGAACGGAAGTATGTTCCTTACACACGGCTAATCAATTTTCAAGTGTTTAAGCCTGTCCTGCCTGGTCTCATTTACCTTGAAACAACGAAGTCGCACAAGACCAGAAAGTGCTCGTTTATTTAGGCTGGCTCAATTTAAATTTCAAATACTCCTAAAAGGCTAAAACCATCGTTTATGCAGAGTCACAGACATTGAGGTTCCCATAATTCTAATTTTGTAAAATTTGCATGTTTCGTCTGTTAGCAATCATATTCTTTTTCATTATTTTCTCACGATAACATGTGCCATAGCCCATTGGTACAATTTAGTTGGCAATCAGCTCACATAGACTTCATCAATCTTATTTGAGCAATCTGTTTTGGCACGCATTGAAGCATGCATTCAGTACCTGGTCCTCAATTGATATTGGCTGGTGTAAGAACATAGACACAAAACGTGGACATCCCAGTCAGCTCCACCAAACCTCGTCCTCCATCTCACGCCTTCATGTCTTGCCGGTAACACTTAACTACTTCCTTCCGCCAGTAGGACCACTCCAAGAGAAGCTGACACCTACTGTCTACTCAACCTTATTGGCAAGCAGGAAAATGTAAAAAGGACACTTCTTCATATTCAAGGGAAAGTAGGTCCCTGTTTCCTTTGAGGCTTTTACCGTATGTAGTCTAGTCTCAGTGCAGAACGCGTGATGGTCTATCCGTCTGAGAGACTTTTTACTCAAAATTGAAGAAGAAGCCGTGAAAGTGGTAAAAAAAAGAGGTCTCCCACCCGCGGCCATTTATGGGTCGTCAATGCGGACGCTTTCCGCCCTTCTGGAATCACGGTGGAAAGCCTCCCTTCATTTCAATGCATGTGAACCAACATTTCCTTCTAGTCTAAATGCCAACTTCGCAGTCGCATCATTCTAGATGGGAAATACTTTAACTTCGATTTGTGGCGGAGAGTGACTTGTAACTATCACCTAATCTCGTCGTCCTCTCGTGATGTGTCTGTTCATTCAAGGAAAAGGAGGTGTTAGTAGGTCCTTGAACTGTCGATAAATGAGAATGATCATAATGAACGGTTAGGAAGTACGTTTTTTTTACGACTAATGGTTGGAGGTAGATGGCGTGTTAGAACTTGTCTCTATGTATAAGACCTTTTCATCCGATCGAGTATGATCATCAAATTAGACCTTTTCATCCTTTATTTTTTTAATTTTCTTGGTTTTTGACAAAGGGGTTGTCCACATAATTAAGGTCCTACCAGAAGGGGCAGGGTATGGGACTCTCAGGGCACTTTAATCCCATGACCTACAACACTACATAAGGTACACATTTTATCTATCCTATTTTGCTCCTCATAAAGATCAAAGGGTCCCAATCCTGGATGGAACTCTTAACTAAAACAATAAACACCGTTTGAATTGGAATTGCACATCAATTCAATGATGGAACCTTGTATCTCCAAATCAACAATTGATTCCATCTTTGCTCCCACTCACTAGCTAACGCAGAACGATTTCTATGGCACACCTTTTGCCACAAAATAAGAGGCATGTGGCGCGAAATGATTATTTCTTTTTTAACAATTATTAGCCCACCTTTGATTCTAATTCTGCAATCCTGTAAAGAAAGGCAACACCTGCGAAGATCTTCGTTATTCTAATGCATTAGCATTAAGCATATGCACTTTCCATCAAATTGCATTATGTTAATGACAATACGAATCAAGCAAAAGAGAACTACAAAATTTATGTAGTAAAGAACTACAACATTTGGGAACAACAATTCCCAACTATTTTTGTACAAAAAAATCATATATGTTGTATGAATATAAATGCATTTTAAAAGAATCCTCCTTCTCAGACAAATAATTTTTCTTATTAAGCAAAGCAATCAAAAAATTAAGAAATCATCCTTTTGCAGGGCATTACTCAATCCATGAACCCAAATACCTTTCTTCCCACTGACCTCTGCCTTGGTGTCCAAATCCGTCTTTTCCTTATGCCCCTCTTCCCCACCAAAAACCCTCTGCACAAATTCCTCCACGTCGATCCCCTCCTCCTCCGCCCCCGTCACCGCCTCCGTCGCTGCCGGGATGTACGGCGGCCGGGAGATTCTTACCACATTTTCCCAATCTACCCCTCTGAAGAACTCGTGCCCCTTCACCCCCTCCAGCGAGACCCTCCTCGCCGGCTCCTTCTCCAGCAGCCGCCCGATCAGGTCCCTCAGCGCCGTCGGCTCCCCGGCCAGATCCGGCGACTTCGTCAGAATTCGGTAGAATGTCTCCTTCCGGTTGTTCCCCCGGAACGGCGTCCGCCCGTACAGCATCTCGTATAGCACCACCCCCAGGCTCCACCAGTCCACCGCGAAGTCGTGGCCGTCCCCGGAAACGATCTCCGGCGCGACATAGTCCTCCGTCCCGACAAACGAGTTCGACTTCTCTGACGACGTCGGAGACGGCCCGACGGCGGCGGGGTTGTCACCGGAGGAACCCACCGGAGGGTCGGAGCCACGCTGAGAAATGCAGCGGAAGAGCGCCGACAGCCGTCGCCTGCTCCTGCCATTCGCTGGCTTATCCCCGGATTTTGCGGAAAGCGATCCGGAGGAGTTCGGAGATTTCATGGCCAGTTTGGCGGAGAGGTCGAAATCGATGAGCATCAGATGGCCAGTCTCCTGGATCATGATGTTCTCCGGCTTCAAATCCCTGTAAACAATCCCCAGATTGTGCAGATACTCCAGCACCAAAACCAACTCCGCCGCGTAAAATTTGATGACCTCAGGCGAGAACATCTTCTCCGTCTGCCGCCTGCGGAGAGAGGTGAGATCGCCGCCGGGGCAATGCGGAATGGCGAAGCCGACGACGCGGCCAGTCTCGACGAATCCCCGCAGCGCAGGGAGGAGGGGGTGGCGGAGCATTTTAAGAACATCGCGCTCGAACCAGATCCGGCGGTAGCAATCTTCCGACTTCTTGCGCTCGACGGAGGCGCGGGAGATGGTCTTAAGTGCCAAGCACTCGCCGCCGACTTCGACCAAAAACGCCACTCCTTTGGCGCCTCGGCCTAGCACCGAGAGCGCGCGCACGCCGCCGAGGTCTATCGCGGCCAATTGCGCGTCTTCCATGGCAACCCAACAAAATCAGCTTTTGCAAGGATGGAATTTATAGGGGGAGATTGCTTGGGGAGGAAGGAGTGAGGAAGTGGGAGAGACGACGAAGCAAAAAACGTGAATTTGGGAGGGAAGGAATGCGAGTCGTGAATGATGGCTTTTGGTTTTTTTTTATTGGGGCCTGAAAAGGGGGTTGTGGGTCAATACATTAAGGGATCTGGCCCCCGTCAAATGGAACATTCTATGGAGGGCAAATTGGGGGAGAGTGTGGAAAGAGAAGAATCGAAGTCTAACCTAATTGATTACTTATCTTTTTTGTTGTGTGGAGTCATGGGGCTAACTGAAAGATTGGAAATAGAGGTACTAGACTTGGTCGCAATTATGATAGTAACAATTGGAATGTGACAATAAAAAAGTGGAAAAAATAAGGGCAACATTCAACTAGTATAGTACACTATTTTTTTTTAAAATTTTATCTACAGTAGAGACTAGAGAGGATACGTGACTAGCACGTAGACTACTAGACTATGAGTATATGAGCCATGGGCCCTTTGAAAAATCCAAAACATCCACGGTGAAAAATTCATTTTTTACTCTTCATTTCCGGATTTTTTTACTGTAGATGTTTAGATTTTTCACACTCCAAACGGCCCTTAATGGTGAAGCATCTCTCTACTAGTACTTATTCCCTCCGTCTAACAAATCTTGAAAGCATTTAAAGATGAGTTAAATTTATTGCCATGTAGGGCCTACATCATTTCAACCTTCCGCTTGGGAAAATTATTGGCTACGCGCCGCGCAGGGAGAATAGTGTGCTCATCACCAACGGGTGATGGACCCACAAGCAGGGGAGAGGTGTCCATTGGTGATGAGCACACTGTTCCCCTGCGCAGCGCACAGGTAATAACTTCTCCACCGCTTGCCCTGCACATGCACGTTCATGAGGATAGGGCAACTCTCATTGCCTTACATGGATCCCTAATTTTTCAAATGCTGCAAGGACTTTTTGGAGTATTAGAAAGATCAGGGAGAAGAAGCATCTCTCTAATAGGAAACATTTCACTCTACTACTTTTTTTTTTATAATAACAAGGTCACTAGAAGGGTACCTCTTATCTCCATCCAACACATTTGGTAGAGCATCCTATGGTGGGGGGGCAGGTGATAGCAAGAAGAAAGGTGTAAGGGAAAGCCTTTAGGCTTTAACCTGGAAAAGAAATGGTCATCACTGTCCTTCTGCACAGTTGTATGGATCATCGCAAGAGGAGATTGGAACCAAATAGCAGGAATAATGATCAATTGCAAAATTTGCCAAGATAACTGTGATTTGGTCATGTTTCCGATAAACATCGTAAAAGCTTGTTTTCGGAATTTTCCTTAAATTTGATGGTATGTTGTTGTTGATTTCTGGAACTCCATTGCCAAGCAACCTTTTGGGATCCTATAAGATAAATGCACACGACACGACCAGAGGGCTAATCCGATTAAAAGGATAAGCCTAGAATTAACTACACAAGAGATCAACCCAAGGCCATAGGCTGTCAATCAAAGTGATCGCAACCATGTTTTTAAATACACGAGTCCCACATATCAACTACTCCTCAAAAGCCCCAAGCCCCCAGCATATCCACGAGTCCTTAAAAGGCCGAGGGTTCATCTGAGTAAGTAGATTAATGTGCATGTCTATCATTACTATTTCAGTACAATCTGTTCATAATCCTCCAAACAAGGTTCTCTTTTGACGTCCCCTTGAAAAAATAAAATGGCCGTGAATGGCCTCATAATCTCTCCTTTGTCACAACTAAGAAGGTGCTCACACTTCAAATTCATTGATATCTTTTGTTTTCTTAGCGTTGATTTGTCTCGTCAATCCCTTTCAAATGAAGCGACATGGGGTAGTTATCTCATACTTATAAATGGGCCTCACTTGTACGGCCACGCTTCAGGCCATAACAATCCGATGTTTCTTTTCTTGCGATCTTGAACCTCATAACTTACCGATGTTCATTTCTTGCGATCTCGAGCTGTTGAGATCATTTCCTCAACCCTTTTAGACTGATCTTTAGGGTGGGTTAGGGATTCATGAAAATCAGAATTGGAAAATCATTTTACAGGAAAACAGTACTTACACTTGGTCGGGAGCTGTTTACATATGACCTGGCACCAACTTTTGATTTTTCATATTACCCGGAATATCTTTCTTTCTTCCATATGACCCAGAATGTACCTAAAATACCCTTAGGTTTAGGTATAAGCACCAACACTATGCATTTTTTCATATTACCTGGAATATGAGGAGCGGGTACCTAGAGAAGCTCGCGTTCAGTCGGAGAAGAAGGCGTTCCGTCTGGCATCTCCGCCCATATCATCGCCGGCGCTGGCGCCGTCCAAATCGGAAAAGGTAATCTTCACGCCAAAAAGCGGGAAAACGAGCGGGATGAAGGGATTTTGATGTAATAGTAGTGGCGAAGCCCGGCCAACTACAAAAATTAAGATCTACATGTAAATAAACATATATAAAAGTCACCCATTGGCGTTCAACCACTCCTAGACATGAAATAAGAGGATAAAAATTGGCAAAAACGTGAAATACTCGTCGGCGAGCGACAAGTTCAAATTATATATCTTTTTGTGATCCCAATGAAATGGAAAAGGAGGAAAAATAAGTAAGAACGCAAAAAAATGGACAAAAACGGATAAAAAATGAACGAGTTATGATATTTTGAAGAATACAGTAAAATCGTGTCGTCGCAGACTCGACTTGCATTTTAGTCGTGTCTTCGACAACACAAAAATACTGCAATTTTCAAAATATCATAACTCGCTCATTTTTATCCGTTTTTGCCCATTTTTTTTGTTCTTCCTCATTTTTCCTCCTCTTCGACTTCATGAAGATATATTAGGACAAGAAAGTAAGAAAGAGGAAAGTGGATGCTTTTCGGTAAAGCATCCACTTTCCTCTTTCTTTTTATTTTTTCTTACTTTCTTATCTTAATATATCTTCATGAGGTCGAAGAGGATGAAAAATGAAGAAGAACAAAAAAAATGGGCAAAAACGGATAAAAAATGAGCGAGTTATAACATTTTAAAAATTACAGTATTTTCGTGTTGTCGGAGACACGGTCTTCGACAATACGAAAATACTGCAATTTTCAAAATATCATAACTCGCACATTTTTTATCCGTTTTTGCCCATTTTTTTTGTTCTTCCTCATTTTTCCTCATCTTTCACCTCATGAAGATATATTAGGACAAGAAAATAATGAAGAAGAAGAAAAAAGATGAAAGTGTAAGCTTTTCGGTGAAGCATCCACTTTCCTCTTTCTTCTTATTTTTTCTTACTTTCTTGTCTTAATATATCTTTATGAGGTCGAAGAGGAGGAAAAATGAAGAAGAACAAAAAAAATGGGCAAAAACGGATAAAAAATAAGCGAGTTATAACATTTTGAAAATAACAGTATTTTCGTGTTGTCGGAGACACAACTAATATTGTAGTCGTGTCTTCGATAACACGAAAATACTGCAATTTTTAAAATATCATAACTCACTCATTTGTTATCCGTTTGTGCATTTTTTTGTTCTTCCTCATTTTTTCTCCTCTTCCACCTCATGAAGATATATTAGGACAAGAAAATAATAAAAAAGAAGAAAAAAGATGAAAGTGGAAGCCTTCCGGTGAAGCATCCACTTTCCTCTTTCTTCTTATTTTTTCTTACTTTCTTATCTTAATATATCTTCATGAGGTGGAAGAGGAGAAAAAATGAGGAAGAACAAAAAAAAGCACAAACGGATAACAAATGAGCGAGTTATGATATTTTAAAATCGTGTTATCGAAGACACGACTAAAATGCAAGTCGTGTACGCGACAATACGATTTTACTGTATTCTTTAAAGTATCATAACTCGTTTATTTTTTATCCATTTTTTCCTATTTTTTGCATTCTTCCTTATTTTTCCTGCTCTTTAATTTCATTAGGGTTACAGAAAGATATATAAAATCGTGTTATCGAAGACATGACTCAAATTCAAGTCGTGTCTTCGACAACACGATTTTACTGCATTCTTCAAAATATCATAACTCGCTCGTTTTTTATCCGTTTTTGCCCTTTTTTTCTTCCTTATTTTTCCTCATCTTCCATTTCATTAGGATCACAGAAAGATATATAAATTGAACCAACGAATATTTCACGTTTTTGCCTATTTTTATCCTCTTATTTGATATCCACGAGCTGTCGAGCACCAATGAGTGGCCTTTAAATATGTTTCTTTACATATAGATCTTAATTTTTGTAGTTGGGAGGGCTTCCCCGCTGCTCTTACATCAAAATTCTTTCATCATAGAATTTTTTTCGTCTTTCCCGCATTTTTTATAGTTTTTTGGCATTAAATTTTATTTTTTCCAGGTTGGCCGACACCGGCGGTGATTTGAACCGCGATGATGGATGGACCTTTGCCGAAATGTCTTCTTCCCCAACTTGATGCTCCCGTAAATTGCTAATTTTGGGAAGAATGAAGCATTTGGGATACAAAAGGCACGAAAAATGTAAAAGAAGGGTATTTTTGGTACTCTAGGTGCTGATTCCAGGTCCTATGAGATTTCACAGGAAAAATTAGGTAATATGGGAAAACGAAAGTTGGCGCCAGGTAATATGGAAAAAAACTCCTTGGTCGGGGGTTCATGAAAAGCATGGCCATCAAAAAAGGACCGAAAATGGCCCAAAATTTTCAGAGATAAGAGGGTACCAAAAGTCAAATTTCAGGGCCCTAATAATCGGTCAATACGTAAGTCACAGTTTTCTGCTTCGGAAAGACTTATATTGTAGTCTTGTATAAAAGGGAAGCCATTCTTTAATGTTTAATATCTTTCCACACTGGTTTTGAGCAATTTGCTGAATGCATAATTTTGGAGCAACTAATATGGGACACTTGATTTTATTTTTTTGGGAATGTGTCAGCACTTTAAATTTCATGTTAGTTCTAATGTATTAGTAGTAGATTTTCTAATACATTTTTGTTTTTACCTTTCCTGGAGACCCTAACGATTTTCATGAATGCTTTCTGTAATCCCTAACAGCTTTTTACGAGAAAATCTATTTTTCTATTAAAGTTCATTTTTTGGAGAAAAGTATTTTCGTGATAAATTTATATTTTAGAGAACCCTAACCCACCCTTAGTCTTTTGACCGATAGTTCGCTTGGAGGTCTGATACAGGTATTTGGGAACTGAAGTGAACAGACGTGTCTGGTAAGACGAGAGGATGAACCACAATCGGGCTTGGCAATTAGACAAGGAGCTCTGCACTATTTATATACCCCTCCTTGGGCCTTTTTTTTGTAAGAGGGGTGTCGAGTCCTTAGGTTCCGATTAGAAGGGTAAGGCAACCGACCTCTTAAGATGATAGTACCCCGCCGCCAATCCTCTCGGGTGCATACAAAGCTCACCCATCATATGCACTGGATAAATTGGGATATAATCCCGGGTGGGTAGCCGACGGAGTAGGGGCAACCCATGCTTTTGAAGAATAACCTGCAAGTTCATGGCGAGCTATATCATTGGAACAAGTAATTTAATTTTCAAATGGATACAATGCCATGCTACAAAATACTATGAGCCAATGTGATCCTTCTTATTAAAGGCAAGTTATAACATACTCTATCCGTTCTAAAATACTATGTATATTTGAGAAATTTGCCATTTTTATTAGACCATAGGGCCCACAAGGAACCACAAGGAAGTCATGTGACTTCCTCTACCTGATATCCCGTTCCACTCGGCACCAGCCTTCTCAATGGCTTCCACCACTCTCCCTGCAACCTCCTCTCCAAACAGTCTCGGCAAGTTTGCCGCCAAAACGATCTCCGCAGCCTTCTTCTTTATCAATACATCTCTTGCAACAAGCTCAGGACTTTATGTGAAAGGAGGTCCGTTAAGGAGTGTTACAGACCATAGAGCCCTCTTGGCCGAGCGGATGTGGAAGTGCTGGACATCGGGGGAAGGGAGGGCGAAAGGAGGTGAGGGGCGAGGTGGTGTGCCCACGGAAGAGAGGAGGGAGACCATGAGACTTCGTTGAGGAGTTGGGAGATAGGGAAATCGAGAGAAGGGAAGATGAGGACATGGAGATGGATGGCCGAGAGAGCTTCTTCAACCTGGTTGAAGATGGCAGCAAGGGCAGTTGAAGATGGTGGTGAACCAGGATGACCATGGATTTGCAGAAAGACAGAGAGAGTCGTCCTTTGCTTTGACATTTGCAGAGTTGGAACTGGGAAGAACCGAAGCTTTCGGTTTTTTAGATCCATCCTCACTTGTGAATTTTTCAAAGAAGAAGTCACGTGATTAGGCCAAATATACACAATATTTTAGAACAATAAAAACTTCCCAATATACATAGTATTTCGAAACGGAAGGAGTATTAAACACTATCTTTTAAAAAACAGAAAGCTCCCATTTTGTAGCCATACTTGAATTCTACAGACTACACATATATGTAGAAACACTCTGGATTTCAGTTTTTTTCTGACAATAAAATGAAAGCTTGGCTGTCATTTTACAAATCTAAAAGCATTGTGAAGTCACCTATTTTTCCAAAATTCTGTAAGTGATTATTTATTATACATTTAATCTTCTTGTAGTGACAACTTCTCCCTTCCCCCTCCCTTGTACTGACACGTTTCTGCTCAACCTTCATTTGCTCGTTTAAATATTACAATAAACTTACCTCATAAAGGCCTGAACAGGATTTTCTCCATTGCCATGCATACATACCCTCGTAGATTGATTGCAACTCTTCAAAAACAGCGTAATTGCGTGCGGGTGATAAGTAGAATCCAGAAGAAGCAAAACCTGGCTAGTTCCCTTTATCTCCGCAGACTAAACAATATTCTATTCGTTAATTTACCATTTAGCCAATTGCTTTTGTATTTTGGAATTTTGAGAGGCCTTGCCTCCTTTGTCCTTGTACGAATTTCTAGATGATGTAGGCCTCGAGCCTGCCTTAGCTGATGCTATGGCTCTCCGTCTCTGCTTGTTCAACTGCTTCAGCAACACAGGATCTCGATCAGCTGGGCTGCTGTTATCTTCCTCCTGCACCAAAAATAAGTCCTTAATTACATAAATAATCATAGCAATAAAGAAATTGTTTGCCCGTGGTACATTGGGATTCGATGGCCTATGAAGAGTCTCATATATAAAGAGCAGAAAAGGAAACACCATGTGCTGCCCTATTTACATATCTCACTTTACATAAATTCATTGTTTCACTCTCCAAATCAGCCATAAAACAGGTAAATAATCAGAGCTTAACACTATATATCATCTAGACTTATATACCTGTTCAGTCGGTTTTGTAATTTCTAATTCACTGGTTTCTTTAACTATGGGACAAGATTTATGTTCCACTTCACCAGCATTTACATCACCATTGATCATTGTCTCCTGCAGCAACATTCTTTTATTAGTAAAACAAGAAAAAAAAAAAAAGCTGACATTGTAAGACTAGAATTTTTTGACAACTATGTAATACCTGTTCAACCAAGTGCAATGAATTTATACCACCCTCTATGCGACCCATATCTTCATCAGACTCACTTCTACCATATGCTTCATTACTGGAACTCCCGCCACCCTCCTCATCATTGCCCCCTTCAATAAACTGTTTTGCATAACTAAGTTAAGGAAACTTAACATTCTCGTAATAATAATTATATATAAAATCTAAAAATAGGATTTTAAAAAGGGTGGAGAATGAGTCAACTATACGAGTTAATTCTTGGAAAAAATTAAAACCATATGTAACTTGTTCATTAAAGAAGTGAGACGACAACTATAAGTCTACTAAGACCGTGAATGACATCACTATCTGCATCACATAAAATTCAGTGAGTCTACAATTTACCTTTTCAATCTCATCCTCGTCCTTCTTTGTAAAGCCACTTGCTGCAAGTTCTTTGTCCAGGAAACCAGCAGACTTTGCAATTGAAGAAAAGCATGGCCTACCATATTCTTCATCCATATCTGAGTCCGAACCATCACCCTCATCTTTATCTTCATCAAAAGAAGCATTGAACCTGAAAACAAATAGACACTGTAAATTGTTAAAATACATTTGATGGTCACAAACTAGAAAAGAAAAAAACATACAAAAATTGCATCGACTTTATTAGTCAACATCATCCACATATACCAACCTCCTAGTAAAGAACTTATAGACACATTCTACATCACGATCAAAGTACCTGCAAAATATAAAAGCTTTTTCTAAGTAAATACAAAACCTATAGAGTTAAGCAAAATACAACATGCAACCAAAGTTGCAAGCCAAAAATAAGGGGAAAGAAACTCACAATAAAAGCTGAAAAAATATATTCTTACATACATCTGAGCATTACGATGAGAAACAGATACCATCTGAGGAAAGTCAATCATAGTAACCTTCTCATTGTCGTCAATCTGCAAAGGAATAGGCAGCGTGTCAACTGACAACAATTCAATCCTACCAACTGTCAGATAATGGAGGACATTCAAGCATTTGCAATTACTTACAAAAAGCAAAATCAAATTATATAATAAAAGCTTTGAATCAAAAGAAGAGCATATGAACACTCCTACAAAACAGTATAAAAAAAAAATTCCTACAAAGACCCTCATCAGGGCAAAATTTATGATGATGTATAGAAAAAAATTTCAAGCCTCACAGTAGAAATTGGGAACATAAACATCAAACACCAGCATTTATCACTACTAAACAATATATAGTGACATAGTACCATAATGTTAAATTCGTTGAAGTCGCAATGTATTAATCCATGTTCAGCCAACTTCACAATGAGTCCCACAATTGTCTCAAAAACAGTATCAGGGTTTTGCAATTGTTTCACCTGTACACTGCAATCGATATAGCAACATGTGAGATCAATTAAGCACAAGGCATCATTACATACAAATGCATAATGCATACTAATAGACTAAAAAGAAGGCAATTGTAGCTTCAAAGTTATTCAATGTTAAGTCTTTTTATTTATAGAAGAAATTAAAAGAAAAAGCTGAATGAAGAGGTAAAATTTTAAAGCAACGTTCGGTAATGATACCAAAATAAAAACATTAGAAAATATCATTACAGTGGGTAGCCTTGGACAAGAGACATAACAACACAATGCCTATTGCAATCCACGGCCTCTGGCACTGGAAATCCATTTTCCTGCAAAGCCTGCACAGTAAGCACAAAATGTTTAGTGAACATCAGTAATCACTGAAAATCCTATGATAAAGCTTTGATGGTCCCGCCATACAAACCTTCATAAAAGCATATTCTTTTAAAGCAGCAAGACGAGACAAGTACAACCAGTTATAACTTCTGCGGTGCAACAAATAATCACGCTTGGACTTGACAGCTCGAAAAGAGATCCGGCCCAACCTGTGCAGTTTCATTGCCAACACTGTGCCGTCCTCAGTTGCAACCTCAAATATGTCTTGTTAATTGAAATATAATCAACACAACAAAGAAATTAGATGAATACTCAAATGTATTAACTAGAAAATGAGGCAAATAGAAGCAAAAGAGCAGCAATTTAGTGTTACCAGACTCTTTCCCAACGCCAATCTGACGACCAACAGCTGAAAATACACCCCGATTGACCAATGTCTTTATTGCAAGAAAATCATACCCTAAGTAGGTAAGGCGGAAGCCATCATCTGCACAAAAATTAAAATGCAATTAGGACACTGAACCATATTAAATACCTGCCGTTTTACTTAAGGGGAGAACAATAAAAACTCACATTTTGAGGAATCATGGTGCACCAATTTGTGCTTCAGCAAGTTCTTCAAAACCTTGTATGTGCCACCATGTCTATATAAAGTTTAGAAGAGTATAAAAATATGTTGAAACAAGAATGTCAGATATTCCTAGAATATACTATAGCCAAATAGTAATTCAATCTTTTAAGACACCAAATCAGAAGGGATGAGTTGAATCTTTATAAAAGAATGTATGCTCAAGAGAAACATCTTACTTGAGACCAGCAATTCGATCAACAAGCTCTGACGGAACAATTTCATGCTGAAACCACCAACAAAGCACCCCTTTTATTATGACCCCCCAGTGCATAAGACAATTCGATTAAATTACATGGGCGACAACAAGTTCAACTAAAGAAAACAAATCCAACCCTATAAAACCCATCCTACACAACATGGATACGTGTAAAATTTACTCTGAAAACCTTCTATCCTAACCATTAAAAGAAGTAGCTTCAAAATACCAACTGACAAAATTAAAAAGGGCAATCCAAAACTTAAATTTTGTAAATGATATGCAAGATAAATAATACTAAACCGAATAGAAAGAAAATTTACATTTCTCATTCCCATCTCCACGGCCGTCAGAACCCGAAAATCGTCTTTAGACAAATACCGCAGAACATCAACGTTGAGCTTCATGTCGATTTATCGTATAATAATCAGTCCAAAATCTACCAAAATTACAGAAAAACAATGAGTCATATAATCTTAAACACTAAACCTGAAACAGACTTTTTATATTTGCAAAATTTAAAGACACTGAGAACAAAAATCATATATGCGTAAAGCAGTATAAGGCTCTCTGCTCTTTCTTATATCATCATTTATCACGCATAGTTAGAGATAGAAACATCAATAAGAACGGAAATTCCACAGAAAAAAATGTACACAAGGAAATTTCAACTAACAAACTGGTTCTATTTAAATAACCATGATCAATCAGCAAAAAAGATAACTTGACCCGAATGGCAAAAAAAAGCCAGGGAAACTGTGGGAGAGAAGGCCAGGCCCAACTTGCGTGCACTACCTTGAGCAAGATGGAAATTGAAAGAAGAAGAAGAAGGAGGAGGAGGAGGAATTGAGACCTGAAAGGGCAAGCCGGCGGCAGAGGGCGTGGCCAAACCAGGTTAGAAAGCTTACTAATTTTGGCAGGAAAAGGGCGAAGACCAAGGGTGGCAAAGGGGTTGGCTCGTTTGTGGGTCGAAGCACTGGTGTACGTCGACTTTGGGTCAGCTCGGAAGCCAAGAAGAAAACCACTAAAATGGCGACATCTCAATCCTCAACTTTTTAATGGCCACCCAAGTCCCACCTGAGAAGAATGGCGAACAGATACGGCTTATCCCCTTCTGAGTACATGTATATTATCCATTGTTAGATGTAACGGCGGCGACTCGCTGTCCTCAGCTCCCACCTGAGCTCTCCCAACCTGGTCCCTCCAACTCCTCTTGACCCCCACCCACCTTTCCCACAAGTCTCCTGTTCTTGAGAATGATGATGAAAGACCCTGTATCTTTTGTAGGATTGTTTGCGGTGAATCCCCGGCGCTCAAGGTTCTTCTGCCTTTCAGTTCAATGGAATTCTATTTTTTGGTTTTCATTGTTACAGCTTTGTGTTTGTGAAAGAAAATGATTATATTAATATTTTATGTACAACCATAACAAAACCGATTTATATATTTTGAAAAATATAAGATGAATATGATGACGATCATCGTCCCCTCTTGAGAGGGTTATGTCAGAAGGGCACCATTTTGATTCCAATAAGAGTTAAAGCGTGATATATAATCCATATGTAGGCGACCCCTGGGATAAGGAGATGATGATGATGATGATGGTTCTTGTTGCTTAGTTTGCCACCAAATATATGTGGAATGAATTTGGATTAGTGCATTGTAAGCATTAGTGGCAGTATTATGCTCACTACTTGCTTGTTATAATGCCAGTTCCGTTTTAATTTTTGTCAATTATACAGCTCTATGAAGGTGGCGCATGCCTATGCCTTTTGGATTCTAATCCCTTGACTATTGGGTATGACACTCTTTAACTTGCAAATAGACCAATTTTTTGAAGACAGTCTGCAATCTGCTTATTGTCTACTGAATTTATTAATCAGGCATTCCCTAGTCATTCCAAAATCGCATTTTCCGTCGTTGGAAGCAACGCCTCCTTCTGTAAGTTTCTGTGCTCTTCTTTGATTCAGTCCTAAGAGTGTAAGCTTCATAGCAATGATAATGTGCCACTATAATTCACTTATAATGTTGATTTTATTTTTCTGCCTAGCAAGTAACTAGGATAGCTCCATCCATGGACCTCTTTTCTTTTGGTTAATTTTTCAAATGGGTGAAAATAAGTATAGCCTGAGGAATCATCCGCTTTCCGTCTGTCTGTTCCATTGTTATACGTCTAAGGTTAAAATCCTAATTTTTCTCTTTATGATAACGTTTAGCAAAGCATACTACCACCCAATCTGATGCACTTACAATTTAATCTAGAAATATACTCCCTCCATCCTATTTTTATTTTGTTTTTCGATATGAACTAAATTGAGTTTGTCGACCCCAATCTTCATCAGAAGCCCCTTCTTCAAAACATCTCTTCCCGCTAAAATACCGCGCTAAGCAAATGAAGACTTCGATTTTGCTTTGACATTTAGAAAAAGGCTCAACAGGAAAGTAATTTGCTCTGAAAACCCGCGAGAGGAGAGAGTCAGGCTTCTCCAAAATTATCCATCCCTGCTTCGCCACTAAACTCAGATTGAAATCATGCTGGGATCTGAAACCGATGCCCCCCTCCTCCTTAGATTCGCAGAGTCTTCTCCACTGGAGCCAATACATCTTATTTTTCTTTGGGGATCCCCCCCCGGCCCCCACCAATAGTTAGCCAAGAGCACCTCCAACTTAAGGCAGGCGGAAACATGACATCGTGTAGGCAGGTAATGCCTGAGCCACTGCCTTAATAAGGATCTCCCTTCCCGCCATAGATAGATGCTTCTCCTTCCACACGTTCAAACGCTTCCAGACTTTGTCTTTCAAATCTGGACTTCATTTTAAACCTCGGGAGGAAACTATGCGTGAAAAGTATTTGGGGCTTCCTGCTTGGGTGCCCCAAATGTGTTTTTGCTGAAGAACACAACGGTTTTCTCCTTGTTTGTTGTCTGACCAAATGAGCCCGAGCATCGAGAGGCCAAATGAGCCACATGCGAAAAAGGAAACAAATTAAACCAATCTCGGTTAGCAAGCTGTGGGTCAAGTCTCTCTCGAATTCGCTTCCTGCCCTCCTGGTTGTTGCACCAGGTAAAACCCGGACTACCTCAGTGAGGTCTCTGCCACAAAGCCACGACCCATTCCACCAGTTCTTCAGATCCTGGAAGAGGTCCCATGTATTCATTCTCTTAGACACATTTGGGTTGCCATAAACTCCTAAGAATCGCCATTCCGTTCTCACTCTAGCATAAAAAAACTTCACATCAATGTGAGAATTAGACATACTAAGGAGCTGGACATCTAGGCAATAATTCTAAAAAAGCACCAGACCCCCACTCTTCCCCACACTCTCCACGCAGATTGCATTGTCCGAACCAATGTCCAATCTCACCTTCTCAATACCTACCGCCCCCATCCGGGTTTCGGAGATGAAGAAGACAAAAGGACCTTTCTCCCTCAACAAGTCCTGTTCCCAAGCCCCCGACAGTTCCAACATAAGGCTTTCATTGATCTCCGCAGCGCTGCGAACCAGCAGTCATCGTCGCTATGGCTAGAGCTTCCTGATAGGTGACCAGTTTCGTTTCCGATAAGGTAGCAACCTTGGTTCGGCCCTTCTTCTTCCCAGCAAACTTCTCACTCCTCCCAATCGGTTCCGAGAGGACTTCTCCACCTCTACCCCCGGTGGCTGGCACCAAGTCAACAACTCTCCTTCCACTTCGTCAAGATTCTCCCGTCTCCGACCCACAGTCCTTCCCATTCTCAGGCTGGACCGTCTTTGCACGAGCTCTTTTTGTTTTTTCCAGTTTCCATGCATGGGGTGGACTGGCGGGAAGATTCAAACTTAAGTAAGGGGCCGTTTGGGGCGTGATTAAAAGCAAAACATCCAGATGGGATGTTTTGCTACACTATAGCATCTGGATATTTTATATATCCAGCTGAAACACCTCAGGATGTGTTTCAGCTGGATATAAAAATCCACCTGGATGCTACAGTTTTTATCCAGAATCCAGTCTGGATGTTTTGCAATAATCACGCCCCAAACGGAAGTGGGAAAGAATTGGCTGGGAAGAGAGAAAAGGCCCAGCCGGCCGGATAGGCTGCCCACGATTTCCCCCCAAAAGAGGGCCCAATATGGAGAGGTCCGGGCGTTGCGTCGGTCCAGACCCTAAGGGGTTGTATAGGCCTGGGACAGTAAGAGCAACAAAGTTAAGGTTTTTTGCTTTCATTCCTGGCTCCCATACTTTGACGACCAATACATGACCACCAAAACTCCATGGCCATTTTGCAATGACACTTTCCATGTCCGAATGGGTCTGGAACTTGAACTGCAATAAATTTTCAGCAAGCACCAGGATCTTTACTCTATCCCCAGATCCCCAGGCCATACGGAGCTCCATTTTTGCCGCCTTCAGGTTGTAAGAACAGTTGGTAAGAAACTTTCCAATCAAGCTCTTCGAGCGGTGAATGATCTCTTCTTTACATTCATTGTACGTAGACGAATCTCGTGAAAGTACTCAACTCCTTCTCAGAAAGAGTAAAGCTTAGGCTCCTGACTGTCGCCGGGCACTCCTCCATCTTCTAATCCAAGCCTTCCATAGTGCCCTTGGGATGACAGGAAACTGGAAGCCTTAGGAAAAGCTAAAACCCTCTATGCTAGAGCAGCAAGAGGAAGACCACCCTCACGTTCAGAATAGAACGGAGAGTATTAGAAATGCAGCTAAGATTGGTTGGGAGTTCTTACTTACGTGTATATTACTTGTCTCTTCTAATGACAATGTGTTATAGACAACATATTTAAACGTTGTTAAATTTCATTTCAAGAATAAACAAGGCAAGGCCATATCTCACCATTAATTCGTAAAACTAGAAAACCTAGCTTAGTGGAGTCGGCTCAAAGTTTTTACGAAGTCAATATTGAGTCGTATTGTAAGTTCTCAATGTTTTATAGGCAAAAGTTTAGTCAAAATAAAATTTTTAACTAAATTCATTTTCATTTAACTTAAATTTTTAAGTTTTGTACAAAGATAAAATATTTTTAAACATGTATGACATTTAGATTTAAAGAAAATTAATATATGTTCAACACAAAATAAGATAATAGAAGATCGTATGAAGTTAATTAAGCACATCACACATATTACACAACTCAACGTAGATTAATTGTCTACTTAGCAAAATAATTTATATGCAAAGTTTTATTAATAGTTTGCTTAACTTAATTAATTTCTACATGATTGACATAACATCAATGAACACAACTTAGAATAAAATTAAAGTTATATTGATCATCCTCTCCATCAAAATTATTTAATTTTTTTTAAAAATGAGACGATTAAAATAGGATGGAGGGAGTGAATATATTTCATTATCAATACCTTTATTATGGTATCAAATATTTTTAATAATATAAAATATGTTTTCTATAATCATTGAATTATGTTATAATCAGTTCAATCTAAGAACTCATGAAAAAGTTATCATAACAAATAAAATATAAGGGGAATTATTTATTTTATTAATATTATTAATCTAATTATAAAACCCTCTCGCAAAACCTTAACACCAAGAAAAATTGTAAGCTGAAAAGTAATTAAAATTAAAATTTTGTAACTATCAACACATTGGCATTGATGCAAAAATGTGTATATGGGCATGTGTCTATGGTTTAGGGGCAGTTTTATCCGTACAATTTCAAAACATAAGTAAACCTAATTTTTAAGTATAAAAGGGATCTTAAGGCTTTTATTACTTGAACAAAGGCTTTTGTCCATAAGGCTTTTCAAGTAAACCTAGTTTTTGATTTTTGCCCTTTAAGGCCGATTTTTGCATATCCTAAAGGCTGAAGGAGGAAAGGGAGATTAAGGCTTTAAGGTTGGAGAAGAAAGAGAAGGATTCTTGGCTTATACTCATCGGATTCTAGGTAGGAAAGCTAGTGACAATATAAATCTGTGTTTCGTTATGATCAAATCATGAGATACACGTTTGTTTGGTTGTGATATATTTTGTATGATGAAAAAACATGTCCATTTGCATATTAATTGTATGCTTTAATGATCCTTATTGATTACATGAGTTGTATGGTTGTCTAGCATGCTATGTTTGCAATTATGTCTATAGAAAGATTGATATTATGCTTAGGCTCATGAGGCCACATGGTCAGATAGAGATGAGTATGACAAGTGTATTGTATGATTAGAAATATGATTTTTGCATGCTTGATAGTATGAGGTGATGTGGATATGTTTTGATGAGAAATCACGATAATTTGAATATGGAATTATGCAGTAATGAATTGAATGGTGTTTCATGATTACTGTTACGCTAAACTGATGGTCTTTGCATAAAAAGAAAACGATGAGTTTGGATATGTCAAGGGCATATACATATCGCCACCGACACTAAATAATAGTTTCACCACTGAATTGTGTCATTGAAAATATGTCGATGGCCTAAAGCAGTAGAAAAAATATGAATTGTATGTTCTTGCTTTACTATAATAATAGTAGGGCTATAATACTCATGAATTTTGAGTATAGCAAAAAATGGTGTAGAATTTCTGTTATGTGAACCACCAATAAAATCCACATACAAAAAAATATATCAGTGGCAAGTTGTTTATGGGCAAGGCAGTAGGACAGACAGAGGAATTTTGGAATAAGGAATTATTCTAAGGTTATAATACATAGTAACTGATATAACATTGTAATTAGGGAATTGTCTTGGAATCATTAGAGTTAGGGTAATGAACTAATATATTTAAGCATGAATAATATGTATAAATCTACATTACATAAAGAGATAATGAGATGAGAAAGTATTATGGTTCAATGCACATACCAGCACAGAAAGAATTAGAAAGTATCCACGTTGCCACAAGAGCAAAATAATCAGATTGACCACCTTGAGGGCCTAAGAATTCACAAGAGATTATAAATACATGCAGGATTACGGCGAAGTTCATAGAACCTGCATACCCAAACCATGAGGAACCGTGAATTCTTTTTGGGACTCGTCTGTTGGACATGACCAATGAGAGTTAAAAGAAGAAAGAAAGTGCTAAGGGGGGTTCTATTCTACAAGAGAGTGATCTTAAGTCTTAGACTTTGAGAGTAGATCGAGGCAAAGTGGTAGAATAACTCTAATATTAAAATATTTTAGAGAAAATAAAGAGACCTTATGAATGAATTGATGCTTGTTGTAGCTTACTTTTGTATGAATTGTATGTTGCTGCATGATTATTAGTTATAGATTTTCCTACTGAGTAGTCCACACCCAGTTGTACCATTTGACTATAGGTTTTAAGGAGTATGCTTAAGGGTATTGGGATGCGAGCATTTGCCCGTAGCTGCAGTAGGAGCTATTTCCTTATAGATGTAATTTATTTTGATTAAAGTTAAGCATGTGTGTGCTAAGAATATTTATTGTAATAACATATTAGTTTATTATGACTCATGTATGTATCAACCTCGGATCCTGTTTGATCGATTATTTAAATCACAATACGAGTATTATGGTTTTGATTAATATTATGTTTGAAAATTGATTCCATAAGGTAATTCCACAATGATGTGTTTAATCGTGTTTTTGAATGCTGATGGGTTCGAGCTTCGACTCGAATGTTTATGAAATTTGAATGAAGTATTTATCTTTTTTGTTGGCAAAATTTTTTTTTTTGATATACATAAAATTGTGTTATTGAAATTAGGGCATTACAAAAACTTTGCCTTAGGTGAGTATGTTTGCTGGAACACATGGCAGAAGACTTGGTGGCGAGTAGTTTGCTGCAGTTGAAAAATATGTTCACGATCATCGCTATGATGGCGAGTAAATTTGAAATGTTTAAATTTCCAATGGAAAGGCTGCGAGGTATATTGAATTACTGAACAGGAAAGAAGGACTAGGTGTAGGGATGATCGTAGAAACTTGAAATTATTACAAGAAGTCATCTAAGGTTCTTCAAAGAAATTTCCTATGAAGTTGTCGGTATCTGTTTAGGATCCATGGAGTTTATTAGTTTGAAAAACTTGTTTAAAAATACGATGACAAAAATACATTGGAGGGGAGCAAGGAGGGAAGTAATTATTTCATATTCGTGCAATTTTTTTTAAATACCAATTCTCAAGCTCAATGATGGGAAGGAGTATTACTGCTAGGAGATTACCGCCAACTTGAAGGTATTAATTCCGAGGTTAGGTAATTTGGTTAAGTAGGAAGTTAAGACTTAGGGGCCGTTTGGGGCGTGATTATTGCAAAACATCCAGACTGGATTTTGGATATCCACTGTAGCATCAATGTTTTTTTTACATCCAGCTGAAAAACGTCCTGAGGTGTTTCAGCTGGATATATAAAATACCTGGATGCTACAGTGTAGCAAAACATCCCATCTGGATATTTTGCTTTTAATCACGCCCCAAACGGCCCCTTACATAACACTGATTTTTGACAAAAGTTGTAAGCATGCAGATATTATATAGAAAGTTTAGACTTATTTGTGTGAAAAAAAATCGAAAAAGTGTAAGATAACCAAGTTTTCCAAAAGGTCAAGCACTGTACGTGGAACATAATTGGGATATAAATGCCTCCATCGAGACTGGAACCCAGGACCATCCACAACCTGAAACTCTAATACAATGTAAGATAACCAAATTTCCCAAAAGCCTAAGCTGTTAGGAAAGGAAAATTTTTATTCATGTATTACATATTCTAATAAAAAGAATTGGTTTGGCATCCATGCCACCAATGGGATAGCCAAAAATTATAACTCATGATAAAGACGAGCACTAAATTGTACAATCTTTAGTCTTTCTCATTAATTAGAAATCACATATACTAATAATCCTGCAACATCTCTAAATACTTTTGTCATCCAAGAGCAAACATAAAATGACAAGGGGATAGATAGGTTGGGGAGAAAAAAATTTAAACTAAAAAAATATGAGTAGAAGAAGAAGGTGATGACATGGAAACTAGAATATTTCCTTTTAGGGAAGAGAAATTGAGAATAGATTCTGGTGATAACATGAGAATGAAATGTTTCATTTCAAAGAATGGACCAAAAAATCTAAGGTAGGAAAAAATAATGCTCTAATTTCTTCTCAAAATGGGTGCCCCTGTAATTGTGAATAAGATTGCAAAATGGCCGTGTGTCAAGATAATCGACTTTTATGATCTATCAAGTGAGTTGCGAAATTGGGGATGCCAAGGGTAGGCAAGATTGGGTATATTATTCAAAGTCAATACCAAAGGCATATCTCCTGATAAGAATGTCAAGGGTATCCTTGAAATGAAATGTTTCATTTCAAAGAATGAACCCTCTTTTGTCCGATCTTCTTTCCACAAAAGAAAGGAAGAATATCACGTGAGGTTCCATGTTGCAGGCCGGTCAAACATAGAGTTCAACCCTAGAAAGCACAATAATAATAATAGTAGTGAGCGTGAGGTTTACACAATAATAATACGATCTGATGAGAGTCTGCTGTAAACTTGTACTTTATAATATTATTACACAGTTCCAGTAGCATTGCATAATGACCACCTCAAGGCCCCTCAATTAAAAAAAGATCACATTTACAATTCTTAAAAGTCAATAACCCCAAATATAAGTGTCACGACCTGTATTTTTAAAACCTTTATTAAATTATAGTAATAGTGGAAAATCAGAGGATTATTCCTCTATTTGATAAATCATGTGTTGAAATTCATCGACTAAGCATCTAGCTAGGCCGTGATAACTGGAGTTCATAAATATTGATATAAAATTATTTATATATATATAAATAATATTATATATATAAAGTTGATTAAACCAGCACAAGTTTGTAATCAACTCAAAATAAACTAAAAAGTAGTTGACATTTACGCCTTATTACAAAGTCTAACCAAAATATGAGATTGATGTTTACTTTGAAGCTTTCTTTATGGCTTCACTTCCACGCCGTCTAACACCTAATTAGTACCACATGAAGTTAGTCTTCTACTGAAGCAACATCTTGAGCGGATGCTGAGTATAGAAATACTCAGTGGGATATCGTAACACAATCATCAACTTTATGCAACTTATTACAAAATTTCACTTGATTCTTTTTTTAATATTTTAAACAAGGTATTTTATTGCTTTCCAAGTTCATGTTCAATGATTAAGTCTTTGTCCAATCGTCTATATAGGTCAGGTGGGAGATGGAAGAAGAGATGCTTCGAGCGTACCCAGAGTTGTTTGAGAAAGAATTCACCTGAATTTTGAGGTCAAAATTCTTTTTGAGGGAAGACTGCAATACACCAGCTTGTAGGCAGCCAAGTGTAGGCCCTGAAGTCATGTGTAGTCCCATCCAAAATCAACCTTTGCCAGACTCTTCTTGATGCCTCTGTTTGCTGCCTTCATAGTTCCCACCTGACCAAACCAATAGAAGAAGAAGCAAAAGCAAGAGACCAGGTTGAGACAAGCCCATGGTAGCTTGACAACAAGGAGGAGGAATGACTCCAGCGCATAATTGGAGGTAGGATCTCGTACCCTTTTTTCAAAATATGGCATTTTTTATTTGATAAAAAAACTTTAGAACAGAAAGGGAAGCTAAAGGGATGGTCGCAGGGGCCATGCCAGCGACCTAGTGGACGTCAGGGGATGGCTAAAGCTCTGCTAGGCCCCCCATTGCTAGTGGGCAATTGAGGAGGTCACAACGGTGGCTGAAAGGCACTGCCTTTCCAGCGATTGCAACTCTTTTTTTTTTCCATCCCCGATTTGTCTAGACCACGGGCAGACCAAGGAGGAGAGCATAGGAAGGTCAACCCTGGCAGCTTAGGCAGAGCCTACTACTGCCTGGGTGGCATGTTCCAACGAAGAAGACGACTGGGCTAGGTCAGGTCTGGCCTGACCAAAAATTTGGTTCGGTCTAAGAACCTACAGGACTGAACCAGACTACTCGGTTCAGTCTACTGGCTTGGACATTCTTGGTCCATACCCAGAAACGGGCCATGGAAGGGCCAGGTCCAACCCAGCCTAGGACCCGATCCACGAACTAGATGAACAGTGACTAGTCCGGTGAACAGTAAATTGGACATGAACCGAACCAGAAATTGGTCAAAACCATTTAAACCCGCTTTTGACCTTTATGCTTGAAGGTGAGACGCTACTGTCAGGATGTACTGTAACTGACGGTAACTTCCTATCGACAATGTTATTTTGAGTTGCTTAGTATATTATGAGCCATCATGGTGCATAGACTATATTTTGGGTATTTTGGGGTTATTTTAATCCAAATTTATGTAGTAATTTTGTGAGTTGTACTTCTATGTTTATGGCCTTTTGTCCTTAGTTATATGATTAATTGTTGAGGACGATAATGATAAAAAAATTAACTAATAAACCTAAGTGGTTTAGAGACTTACTTATTTTATGGAAGATAATAAAATGATATTTAGGGCTAAACTTAAGGGTTGAGAAAAAACCTAATTAATATAAAGACTAAAATTGCTCTTGGGATTTGAAGTCAGTTTTAGAGTGAGTGTGACTTATGATCAGACGACCTAGTTGGCTACTGAGCCAGAGGTCAGACGACCTATTTGACTATTGAGTCAGAGGCCTTGGATTATATATTGTAACTCTAGAAGAAGTTCATAATAAAAGTACAATGGTACCTACTGAGGACCACATGCATTAGTTGAGGTTAGACTCTTATGCATCTTCCCTATGGAGGAAGCTGTGCATTTTTGTTCTACATCTTCCGTATGGAGGAAGCTTTTCAACAGTGGTACCTAATGAGGACCATCTTCTATTGATTTTGCCGCATTGTTTGCATCTTCTCTTGGCGTGATAGAGAGACCTTTTGTATCTTCCTTATGGATGAAGCTTTGCACCCACCATAAAGCTAATAAGATCTGTGGTTTTATTGGGCACATTGGAGACATTAGCATAGAAGGTTGTGCTTTCTCGAGCCACATCAAGTCCAAGAGCTAGTGTGGGCCAAACCCTTTCCTAAGGCTATACCTTCAGATAATGATGATTTTAAAGTAAGGATTGAGTGAAACATTCACCCTTGGCGTGATGAGGTGTGCTGTGATTACCGACAATAGCCGAAATGATTTTTGTACTGTCTATCATGTAGGAATGACATTCAGTGAATCTGTCTATATGAGACAAAGACTTAACTATTGAAATTGAACTTGGAAAGAAATAAAAAACTTTGTTTAAAAGATTAATAAAAGAATCAAGTGGAATTCTATAATAGGCTGCATAAAATATTAATCCAACTGAAAAGTTGATGATTGTGTTATAATATCCCACTGATTATTTTTATACTCAACATCCGCTCATAATGTAGGTGCTTTGGTAGAAGATTGACTTCACGTGGTACTTGGTGTTAGACAACGTGGAAGTGATGACGTAAATAAAGCTTCAAAGTAAATATCAATCTCATATTTTGCTTAGAATTTTGTAATAATGTGTGGATGCTAACTACTTTCTAATATATTTTGAGTTGAGTTAGAGACTTGCACATGAATGATTTGTGTTGGATTAATCGACTTTGTATTTGTAATATTATATATATAATATATATAGTTTTGTGTTCATATTTGTGAACTCCAATTATCACGGCCTGGATGCTTAGTCGATGAATTTCAGCTAAATGATTTACCGAATAGAGGCATAATCCTCTGATTTTCTGCTATTACTCTGATTTAATATAGGTTTTAAAAATACAGGCCATGACATTAAGTACTCTAATTCCTAGAAGAATTCTTGCCTATTACTATCCAAGAGATAAAAGGATTTGACCTCAACACACCTCAACACTCCATGCACGAGTTCTTTTTCTTTTTGTCAAAAATATCCCAACTTTGTCGATTATACTACATAGAAGAGAAGATGGCAATAAACATGTGAGAGTTTGCATATATATCTAAGTTAAAGACCAAAGGCATGGAGAATCATTTTGAGAGTTCGGCCAAAAGTGCCATTGTCTTGCACAATTATAAGCGTTCATAGCAGAGAGAGAGAGAGAGTAATAATTCATATGCAAATGGAGGAGAAAGAAGAAGAAGATCAACTTTGGCAAGGGGGTAGGAGGAACACGTCCACACATATATTCATGGACTGCAAGTTCTAGAATTAGGGTTCTTATCCATGCAATCGTTAAGTCAACGAGAGTTTGAATCCCAATCTCTGTTTCCACCAAAGCCTATATTATCCAAGTAAAGATTCAATAACCTCAAAGACCAAGGGGTTGGCTGAGATTCTGTTTTCTGAAATCTGATAGAAATACCAAACAATATACAGAGGACATAGAAGGCCAAGAAGCACATGCAAACACATTAATTAATGGTAGCCCAAATCCCATATTAGCCCCCAAAACCATTGCATGAATCCTCATTTGCCCTTCCCTCTTCACGTCCCAACCTCTCGGCCTCCGTGCATGACAGCATTCACGTCTTCTTTCCGAGAAGGCACGGGCGCTCCGCCGATTTCTCCCAGGTGCCCCATCCAGTTTCTATGGTTTGAACCAATTATCTTAATCTAAGTATCCTAAATCCATCCTCACCAATCGATTAACGTGCAAATTACAATATATTTCATCCTTCTCCTTTTTTACTGAAGAGAAGACCGCCCAACCATTACCAGTAGTAAACTGGGATATTAAACTCTGAATGAATCTGGGCTGGTAAAAAAGAAAGAGATACAACTCAAGTGGGGGCAAAGCCAAGCCAAAATCTACTCTCTTGCCTTGAGACCAACCTTTGGTGTCTCAATATTTAACCTTTAGCTTCTTCTTTACTCAGCCTTGATGCGACGTCGTTCTCTCCCAGGCAACAATTGTTGGCCACTTACCATTTTATCGTCCTTTTTTTATATCTGCCGACCCTTAGACCGGCAGCCGACCATACCGCCACCTGTCTGTCGCCATTTCCGGCCTACCCACGCACCTTCCATGGACCATGGCCAGCTCCACATCCCTTCTCCACAGTCCAATTGAACCACCTCAACCAGGTTCAACCCTGAACTCGGTTCTTGGCCAAGATTTGGTGAAATGGGATGGATGGGAGCACGTGTGGTGGCGTGAGGGACATGCAATCATACATGTGAGAGGGGCTACTGATCAGGTTCTGTATGCATGCATGGGGGGCAGTCAGAGCAGATGCATGCACCCCTTGGAGATTGAAGGTTTTTTCAATATATTCCGAAATCACACGTGTTCTTGAACTTACTGAGAAGCATATCGGGAAATTTTCCATTTAAGTGTCTGTGCATTTTAATAAGGTATTGTACATCATATGATGTTCATGTGTGCTCTTTGTAGGGTATGCATGTCAGCACTCAAAGGCACTAAATTGAAATATTCCACTTCATGCCAACGTGGGTTTGATGAAGATTATTCAATTCCTTCGAAATTGATCAAAGTTGCCAGTGATGAGAATGTAAGTGGATTTGCTAGCCCTAAATCGGTGTGGTTATAGCCATGGGGGAGACCTTGTGAATGACCAATTTACCACCGAGTGGCTTCGTTAGGGTATGATTGTGCTGAGATTACCGAGAAGCATTTATTTTTACAGTAGGTGCAGGCTTTAAATATAGAAAGATTTTTGGAAGCCATGTGGTTTACACCCCCCTTTGATTCTTTCTTGACGGTCAAACTTACAGTGAGGTGTTGCACCTTCCGAGGTGAATTTTTTTCACCCTTTCTGAGACAGCCCTCCTTAAACAAAGCATTTCTGTACACACTAGTAACATAAGAAGGTGGTAATGATATTATTGAAAAATACCAAGAAAAAAAATCAGTCTGAAACGGACGAGTCTACTTGATTGATTCAACCTTATTCCCCTGAGATCCTAGGGTTTCAGTCCTTAGATTTCCTTCCAATTTGTCTCCATAGCTTGAGAATGAGATAACAGCCAGGAACCCGGAAGACAAGGGTTCGTGTTCTCGTCTGGGGGTACAGATAGCAACTACCAACACCTCTACTGATTTTTTTTACTTCTAATAATATTGCATCTTTCACTTTTGCCAGTTCTTTTCAAGCGTAGGGGGATTGATCATGTATGGAAATCCTAGTGAAGATTCACTAATGATAGATCATGGGATATAGAATATTGGATGGTGAAACATGAAAGCCAAAAAGTGGTGAGAGAGAGCCCGGCTGATGCGGGTGGGGGAAGCTTTATGAGGAGCTGCAGAAAGTTTAAAATAGAGTGATGAGGAGGGGATGGATGAGAATGGGGAGAGTTTCTGTGGGACTTGAGTTGGTGGGGAATCTGGCTGGAGCTGAAATGAGAGAGAATAGCAATGACAAGGATGGATGGGGGTGTAGCTAGTAGGCGAAGATGTCACTGACATGAAATGACTAATGTCCAACTGGTGTTTAATAAATGGGTGTGGACGATGGCCTGATCAGTCTGAAAATTATTTTGTTACAAACTGTCAGACGCCACCATCTCCATTCAGGTCCATGTGTGCCCTATGTAACATCTTTCGTGTTGCAGGATATGTGAAGAGAGAGATACAGACAGAATGAGATAGAGAGAGAGAGGAAGGTGAGGGAGTGCTCTAGAATGTGAATACTAATTATTTAAAAGTTTAATAATTTTTTGCCCTAGATAATGGAAAGAATTATACAATTTTCTTTTTATATTATCTAACTAATTTGTGCTGTTTCAGTTTATGAATTTACTTTTTATGTCATTATATGGGTATATTTGATGTTGGCCTCCTAAAAATCCAACATTGGACCCGTCACCTTGAGGAGAAACTGGTGTCTATGAGAGAGAGAGAGAGTAGGTTTCATATAAAATCTGCCATTAGCCTGAGTTGAAATGTTTCTTTCCATCCTTGAGCTCTCCTCTCCTCTTCCCTTACTCAAATGCATCCTTCTCTGCACTAGTGCAACTCCCAATATTCTCTTCTAATGGCTTCTCTTTCTTTCCTGCAGCAGAGATAGCACCACTCAACCCAAAACCCTTCTCTTTCTTTTCTGTACCTACATCTGCATAGAGTCTTAAATGGCCTCCATGAACAGCTGGTTGAACTTCTCTCTCTCCTCGCAAGAGCTTCCCTCCCAGTCACAGAGCCATGCACCAGGCGACGTGTCCCGGATCATCTCCTCCGACTCCGTCTCCGGTGAATGCTTCGATCAGCTTGCATCTGATGCTTCCCATGCTCCCTTTGGAATACTAGAAGCTTTCAACCGTGCCCATCAGCCCCAAGGTTAGGAAAACTAGCCTTATTTTAATGAAGTTATGTCCTCTATTTTTTGTGTATTACTCCTATTCTCAAGCCAACAATTTACACACCTTTTTTGGATTTGGTTTGTTTTATGAACTGCAGATTGGAATATGAAAGGGATGGTGATGGATTGTGATAATAGCAACTTCAAGACTAACTCCTCGGAGCTCTCCATGCTTGTTGGGGGCAATAGCAATCACAACATGGACCAGGAAGGGCCGAAACTAGAAGATTTTCTTGGTGGGCACTCGTTTGCTGGGCATGATCAGAACCTAGCCAGGTGCAATGGGATTCCTCAAGCGTATTGCACCTCGGGAGCAGATTACAGTAACGTGTTCACCAACTGCTCTTCTCAGCAGCTTCCGGCCGGCACCTTAGGATCGGCTACAAACGGAGGCGGAGATGACGGGGGCGGCATGAACGGCTCCATTGGGCTGTCCATGATCAAGTCATGGCTGAGAAGCCAGCCGGCTCCGGCAGCCATGGAGAACAATATCGACCATGGTGACATCGGTGGGCCTTGCAATGGGTTGGCCAATGGTGGGAGTGCACAGATCTTGTCCCTTTCCATGGGTACTGGATCCCAGATGACCACTTCGTTGCCTCTTCTGGCTGCGGCCTCAGGTTCGGCTAGTAATGGGGCTGGGGAGTGTTCCAGGGAAAACAAGTGTAATGCTAGCGGAGTGCCCCTTGATGTCCAAAGTGGCGCCATTGAAGCAGTTCCGAGGAAATCGATCGATACGTTTGGCCAGAGAACCTCCATTTACCGTGGTGTTACAAGGTTTTGATTGAACAAATCGTTTGTTTTGCCGCATTAATAGATTTTTTTGATTTATTCAATTTGCTCTTGTCACTAGTCCTTTTTACATCGGCATTATCTTATATTTGTTGAAGTTAATTGACATGAAGATTGTTTTCTTTTTCAGGCATAGATGGACTGGTCGATATGAAGCTCATTTGTGGGATAATAGCTGTAGGAGAGAAGGACAGACCCGTAAGGGAAGACAAGGTATGTTCATGCAAGTTTTATGATACTTTTGTCAATTTTTATGAGAAGGATTGATTCTAACTTTTTGCTTATCCTTATGGGTGGACAAAAATCTCCATCTTTGGGCATGCATCATTATCACATGGGCTCCAGTTTATTTGGGTAAGCATAATTCATCCATCCAATCTATTTCTTCCATTGCTAGCTTTCTTTTCTCTTATAACAACAATGTGGATTGGACAATAATTGTATTATTTCTTTACTCTCCCCTTTCTTTTTTTCATTATTTTTTGGGTTTAATTAGGTGGCTATGATAAGGAGGAAAAGGCGGCTAGGGCATATGATTTGGCTGCACTTAAGTACTGGGGCACCACAACGACTACAAATTTCCCGGTGAGTTTCTGGCTATTTATAGTTGATTTTGATTCAAAATTTTAATTTGGATAGTGTTAGAGATTGATCGATCGTGTAAATTAGGGTAATGCCTGAAGCTTTAAGCCTTTGTTTTACATGCAGATAAGCAATTACGAGAACGAGCTCGAGGAAATGAAACACATGACCAGACAGGAGTACGTTGCATCTCTTCGGAGGTAATGTACTCGAATTCGTCCATGCACTCTCCTGAACGTGGTCCAATTGGGTGGTCACACCAACCGGCTGTAATTCCAATTTTTTGCTTCAAATACAGAAAAAGCAGTGGTTTTTCACGTGGTGCTTCCATCTACCGGGGCGTGACAAGGTTTGTCGCTACATTACTATACAGCTCGAATTAAAAATTCAAACTCTCCTTTTTTGTGGCAACAGTCATCATCAAACTCTCTTTGAACTTATCTAACCTCTACCTTTTTCCACCATAGCATTTTCCCTTCCCATTTGTAAATTAGTATATATGGTTCCTTGAACTTTTTATCATATATTTATGATGATTCTCAATAATTTACTTTCTATCCAATCCCAAGTAATGTGTATCAACTAAGCTTTCTGTAACAGGCACCATCAGCATGGTCGTTGGCAAGCAAGGATCGGTAGGGTTGCCGGGAATAAAGATCTTTACTTGGGAACCTTCAGTAAGTATATGGAAAAATTCCTATATGAACACGTTCAAAATGTTCATGATGATCAATTTATTTATATAATCAAGTAAAATTGATGCAGGTACCCAAGAAGAAGCTGCAGAAGCTTATGACATTGCAGCCATCAAATTCCGTGGCCTGAATGCTGTAACAAACTTCGACATGAGCCGATACGACGTGAACAGCATCATGGAGAGCAGTACATTGCCAATTGGAGGAGCTGCTAAGCGTTTGAAGGATGTTGAGCAGGCAGAAGCCAGCGTTGATGGCAGGAGGACCGATACTGATAACATAACTTCACAACTAACAGATGGTATCAACAGCTACGGGTCTCACCAGCATCCGGGGTGGCCTACTATCGCATTCCATCAGGCCCAGCCACTGAGCATGCACTACCCTTACACCCAGCAGAGGGGCTGGTGCAAGCAGGAGCAAGACCCGGCAGTGGCGCAAGGCCTGCAAGACCTTCACCATCTTCAGTTGAGCAACACCCACAACTTCTTTCAGCCATCAGCGATTCACAATCTGATTGGACTGGATTCTTCCTCAATGGAGCACAGCTCGGGGTCCAATTCTGTGATGTACAGTGGTGGGAGTGGGGGATCTGCTAGTCATGGGAGTTACCAAGGTTATGGTCTGCCTATTAATGGTCATGTTATTGGTGATCAGGGCCATCAGAGTTATGGAGATAGTGAAGTGAAGCAGATTGGGTATGAAAATATGCTGGGTTCGGCTGACACATATGCAGCTCGTAATGGGTACTACTTGTCTCAGCAGTCAAATGGGGTTGTGAAGGCCAGTGAGTTTGAGCAGAATGCGAATTGCAACAATTGGATGCAGCAGTCAGTTCAGACTCTTGCACCCAGATCAAGCAATTTGGCAGTTTGTCATGCAGCTCCGGTTTTCACTATGTGGAATGATACTTAGTTCACTGGTGAGATGGTAGAAGAGAGAGGGAGGGAGAGTGGTGGTGGTGGTGGGGGGGAGGGTAGGATAGAAAGTGATAGTATACAGCCTGGCTCCTAATTTTGTTGTTTTTTTGCCTTTGATGATACTTTAGGTATGCTGTTAGGATAGTAAGGAGCGCTGACCAGACTAATTTTTACATAAGGATTTGTGCTGGAGTTCAGCAATAGCAAGAGAAGCTGGTGGATGTGTCCCAGCCTCATTTGCAGTGCATTTTGGAACTTCTGATGGATGGATCCTCGGAATCTTATGTAAATTCGATTAATAATATTTTGAGCATACATGCGTGCTTGTTTTGTCGCCAAAGTGCTGTTTTGCTAACCAAATAGGACTATTAACATATATACCTTAATTTGTAGATCTATTAAAGGTATACTAATAGACTATTAATATGGGACGGAGGGAGTATAAGCCATGGGAACCAATGGCCAATGGCATTAATATAACTCAAGGTTAGTGTGTCACTGAATTATATCCTTGACGAACATTTTTTAAATGGAAAGGAATGAATCAAAACCTGCTCTTCTTCCATTGACTTATGAGTAGCTTCCCATATTTTCCTTAATTAATGACATTCCTGAAATATGGTTACTGCTTGGTTTTCAAATTCCAACAAGTAGTAATGTTTTTTTGAGAGTGAAAAAAGAGAGAGGTCACTAGGTTCTATTTGAGCTTCGGCCTTTTCACCTTGTTTTCTTCTCGTGAGCCTGTTTTTTCATTTGTCTTGCTTTTGCAAGAAGAGCATGAGGAATTCTTTGTAATATCTTTTCTTGTACTCTTCTTTGTTTGGGTTTAATGTAAAGTCAGCTCCTTTATGACATTAATATTTGGAGTTGCATAATATTGTATTGTACCTATGCACAAGGACTTGACGTTTACAATGAATTCTCAGCGTTAATATCTTGATTTAAAACAGACGCCACGAGTCAAATACCAAATTCAATAATTCCCTTGATACTCGACGTTCTTATATATGTTGACTTTACAGTGATTTGCAAAGACGTGGTCCAGTGAATCATAGTTTAAACGGAACGTTCAGTGACTATTGCACTTTAGTGCAACATATTTCGAGTTTCTTAAGCAAACAAATTTTTAAACCAATATATGAAGCATAAGCAACCTAAAGTTTTTAGTTTCTACTATAGTACACTGTTAGCTGTTAGCCCTCAAGATCATGTTCTGTATATATTTAGCTATGCGTTTCAAACTTTTGATGTGCCTCTAGCTTGGTTCCCATATTTACGTCGCACGAGATTGATTTTAACTTTTGTCTTTGTAAATGAACTTGGTATCGGTTTTTCTTTTTACACACAACTGGGTATCTTCTTGTCATACCAAATATTTTGACAAGCATCTCATTATGACCTTCATCCTGTGCATGATTAGGGATGGAACCGGGGCGGGTTTGGGCCGGGTATTGGCATACCCGGCCCCGGAACCATTTTAATTCTTCAAACCCAGAACCGTCCCAGACCCACCACGGGTCCAGTTTCAAGGACCCGGACCCGCCCCGGTACCCGAACTTGAAACCCGGACCCGCCCCGCCCCGCCCCGGTATCAAAACTTTTATATTTTTAATGTCATATACATTAAACTATTAACTCTTTTAATTTTTTTATTAATAATATATATTCATAAAAATCTAAACTATTCAAATCAAGAGATACAAGTGACTTCGTCCAAAATAATATTCATAAAAAAAAAATATGAGTCAAAGTATATGATATATATATGTATATATATCATATACCCGGGTCGGGTCCGGGTTTTACATGAAAACCCGGACCCGACCCGACCCGATGGGTCGGTTCCTCTTTCAAACCCGGAACCGGAACCGGGTATTGCATAAGCAATCCCAGAACCGGCCCAACAAGGCCGGGTCTTGTCGGGTCGGGTAAAAACCCGACCCAAGTTCCATCCCTATGCATGATCAGCTATCCCAATGAAACGAATTTCAGTGTGATGATCAGGACTTTTTCTGTCATAGCAGTAGCGTAGAAATTGGTAAATAGTCTCCTCGAGAAGACTTCCCTCCCATGTCCTCCTACGTTAATTCATGTTCTCCACTCTGCCATGTCCATGTTCTTTAGCACCTTGCTTTGTGGCCTGTGCAACCCTGACCAATATCCAATGCTTCACCCACACTGATACACCTATTAATACTTCAAAAACGTTATTGGATGTAACAAAAAGCCAACTACTAGGATCTCCAACTAGCCACCCCATCCTTTCCTTTGGATAAACAAAAAACTAAAAAAATGGGCCATTTTTTCTTCTTATTAATGGAGAATTGGACTAGTTTTAGTGGGTTATTTTCTAATTAGTCTTTAGTTCGAGAAACGAGGCTGATTCCTTAGACCCTGAGTTTTTAGTCTTCTGACTGAGACAGGAATAGTGGAGAATTGTAAACAAATGAGTCAGTGGCCTTTTTACACGAGAATTCTTTAATTAGGTTTTGAATGGGCCACGCCCACACGCCGGCCTCGGGAATCCGATGAAATTGAAAGAACCTCGAACATCGCCCATGCAGGAAGTGAAGCGTGTTTAGTGTTTACTCACAAATCGACCAAAAAGAGAGTCTGAGGCACTAGAGGACGAGACTGCCTCCAAAATGTTGTCACTTCGCTTGTGGACATGCAAGAAAATCCTAAAAAGCACACGTAGGGGTCAATTCGCCCTTTTCCAATAAGGTGTTTTCCCCTTGCTCGTGGCGAAGGAGAATAGAGATGGCTAGCTGAAGTTTCATTTCATTTGAGAGGGAGGGAGAGAGAGTGTCTCTCGAGTTCGAACCCCTGGCGGGGTACGGAGGGCTAAGAGGCCGGTTGCCGTGCTCCTTCTAGTCGCTTGGTAAGGACTAAGGGCTCCGACACCTCTTGTTATATGAGAGAGAGAGAGAGAGTAATTTGGTCCCATTTATCGTCGGAATAATTTGGGGGACTTTGAGCTGTTCGATGTGCGTATCTCGGTCTTTGACGTGCTATGGGGTCTGTTTGATAACAATAGGGTTTAATGTGTTTTAAACGTTGTAAATATATGAAGGGATACTAATTATACTAAAAGAAGATACTCTTTCTGAGCAATGAAGCTGGTCTGCATTTAAAAATGAGGAATGGACTCTAAAGCCAGTAAAAAAAAACGAGTTTCCCCCTTGTGTTTTTGTATGTGAGGCAGCAAAATCAGCTATGTAATAATGGACTCAAGTTCTCACAAAGACATACCGCCTTTATTGGATGGAGGGAATAGATAACTATTTGAACAATGTTAAAGAGCGTGTGTAGATTAAAACATATGCAGAGGTGGCAACCATCAGATTATATGGGGGTCTCACAAATTTGATGGCTGCCATGACGTACACGGTTTGAGCACTTTGCCTAAAACACTACCTAAATGCTAGGTAGTGTAGGTGTTTTAGAGAGCCAAATGTGAAGGAGTAGTGCTATTCCTCCGGCTTATTTATCACGGCCACCCTCACAGGGCCTCTCATAGAAATGCAGTCCCGTGAGGTTGGCCGTGACAAGTAAGCGGGAGAAGAAGCATTTTCGAATGTAAAGTAGGTGTTTTAGCCTTTAAAAAAAAGATAGAGGTGCTGCATATATTAGGCGTAAGCGGGAGAAAAAGCATTTTCCAATGTAAAGTAGGTGTTTTAGCCTTTAAAAAAAAGATAAAGAGGTGCTGCATATCTAGGCAGGCATCCTTGTGTACAGCCACAAAATAAATGTACATATATGCAGCCTTGTCCCTAATTTAACTTATGTATAAACCTAATTAATCTGGCTTTCATCGTTCTAAAACTGCAATAGAAACAGGGTAATCTCTTTCCAAGAAAGCTAAGTTAATTAAACCCGTGGTCCTAGTCAATATTCTGTTATGTTTTGACTGGACACTGGACACCAGATCAGACGCAGTAATGCAAAATGAACGGATGACAGAGGCCAGATAATCAACATTTGATTTTGGGCCTGATGTGATGATCCTGGAGGCCAAGGGTGTACTTCAAATTGCTTGCATGAACATGAACTTAGCTTAAGAGTTTGAAAAAAAAAACAGTAACTTTCAGCTTAATTAGACCGGAAGGCGTTTGGTTACTGGTTTTTTCGATAGGAGCTGCTGATAGTGATAGGTGAAAAAACCCACCTATTTTCACCTATCAGCTGTTAGTGCATAGCCAATTTTCACTCCTGATGGTAAAAATTGAAAAAAATATAGCAAATCACCCCTGAAAGAGGTAAAAATACCAATTTTCATTTGAATGAGCATCAGCCTGAAAATTTTTTCTTCGTCACTTTCACCATAGCCACAGCCCACGGCCGGCACAACCCACCACCCACTGCCACCGCCACTGCCGCCTACCACTGTCGGCACCACCCACCACCAATGCCGCCACCCGCCGTAGCACTGCCATCTAAAACAGAAAATTTTCACCGGCTTTGCCAAACATAAATCATACCTGATTTTTTTATTTAGGTTCCCAAACACAAGTCACCAATTAAGAATCAGGCTGATGGTGAAATGCTGAAAATATGATTAACTTTAGATTCTCAAACGGGTTTTCCACAATCAGAAAGTCACATACGAATCACCTTGATTATTTTCAGCCTGACAATTTTTTTTCACCTTTCACTGCAATATCCAAATGCCCCCATTATTCCGGGTTTTTGCCCGCAGTAAATGCTTAATCATACCGCAAATCATGCTCAAAACATAGAGCTGCAGGACTACTGTAAAATATTACTCCCTTCGTTCCGAATTACTGTGTATATTTTAGAAAAATATTATTTTTATTAGACCGGAGGGCCCACAAAAAACTCACGTGACCAAATCAATTCAATTCAAATTGCATCAAGTCAATTTACCAGTTTCAAATAAAAAAAAATCAGCATAAATCCTAAAACAGAAAAGAACCCAACTTCAAACAAATCCATGCACAACAAATACAACAGATCCAATAAATCATCGTATCTACCTTAGCTGAGATGGTGGGAGGTTTTGGCCACATTGAAAAATTTACAGATCCATAAATAAATGGCTGCATTGTAGGCAGATATATTGCGCCCAAGCTCACCGTCTCCATCATCATCCTGGGCTTACCACTCTCCGCTTCTACTAGCTCCCACCACCTCTCTAACCGCCCTTCCGCCTCACCCCCCTCGGACAACCGGCCAGCTTGGCGACGAAGCATGTTGTCGCCATCTTCTCCTAAAGCTACGAGCCCAAAACACGCATCTGAACAAGATGGCGGTGAGGAAGGTGGCATAGAAGAGGTTAAAGCTACAGACTTGCTCCTTCCGTCGTCTTGGAATGGGACCCATGCCCCTTCAACGAGATCTCCTCCAGCCTCAGCTCTAAGATTGGCGTCAGCCCCAATTTCCAAGATCCCCTTTTTCTGTAGCAACTAGCGGCATGTGGCAACGACGGAGGGTAGGGGAGGGGAGGAGGTCGATATGGGCAGGCTACGACGAGTAATCGAAGAGGAGGACGACCTGATCTATTGAGCGATGAAAGAAGGGGAGAAGAAAAGAAGATAAGAGGAAGGACAAGTCACGTGATTAACCAAAATGTACACATACTTTAGAAATGTTAAATTTTTAAACTGTACATAGTATTTTGGAACGGAGGGAGTAATATACTACTATCATAAGAATTTGGCACCTTGAACATGGTATTCGGCAATGGATTCGGTCATTCACCGTGGATAACAGCTTCAAAAACAGGACGACGGCCTTGCGTCTACATTCTATGGGCCTAGAGCAGTTCCAATCAGTCAGCTTACCAGCCCATTTTTACTAAACACTGGGCGTTACCCTTTCCTTGAGCAAGCGCTGGCCCACCCTTTGAAGTCGAAATGACCCAATTACTGTTCTATCATCGATGCCAAAGCCATGTGTGTACCTTACATTGCTTAGTGTATCAACCCTATATACTACTATCTTACAGGAAAATGATAATTGGCAGGGGGAAAGCTTTCAGGTTTCATCAATTCCTTCTCAGCCGCCGCAATAAAAACTAACATAAACTAATTAGCAACAACAAAAAAAACCCATCTTAAACAAGAGAGGATCCTCGATAAAAAAAAAGTGATTGAACGAACCTTTGCTTTTAGAAAGGAAATCCATATAATTTGCCTTTTGCAATATTTGTATTCAGTTGTAATTTAAGACTATTGTAATGAAAGATATCTGATAATATTTCTCAAATCATTGTTTAAGCTTACAATTGATTAATTGTCTTGGAGGGTCAAGCCAATATGGTGGATAACTATGCTTTAGATCTTTATGGAAATTATTCCACCATATCTCAAACATTTACTTGAAAATGCTCTATGTATTGATATTTATCGACTTAAAATTGGTGGACAATCTATCTGTCTGTGATTGTGTCTTCATAGCTCGAGCTTTTTAAGGAAGTGAAATCGAAGATGGATTGTCCAACACCCCGGCAAGCACAATTCAATAGATTGCAAAACATCCAGGGATTGGGGTCTACTACCATGTTAGGTAACCGTTGCTTCTCAATTGCAGCTTAACTGTTTGGAAATTAGACATGTTATACTCCACCGTCATTATTACCATAAGGATTTTCAGAATGAACTAAAATTAGTTCATTTTGGAAAATCTAATGGTAATAATAATTATATAGATCATTAGAGAGAGCTTTGAGAGCGTCTAGGGTTTGAGGGCCATCCTTGGCCTTCCACTGCCGTCGGCGCTATGGTGGCTTCCTCCTCGGGGCTCAATTGGGCGAACCTTTTATCTTCTTCCGCCCCATCTACCATTCTTCCTCATTATCTTGAACTCTTGGATGTGCCTGCGGTTCCTATTTATCAAAAGATCCTAAATGAAACAGCAAACTGTCTTACTTATGTAGCTCAAGAATTCATTAGAAGAAAAGATATGGAAAAAACCCTCTCATTTTAAGATGAAGTCCCTGACCGATAGTTTTTTCCTCTTCAAATTTGCATCTGCCGATTATTGTGCCATAGTTCTCAATGGTATGTGGTTAGTTGGAGGGCGACTGGTCATCCTTTAACAGTGGACTCCGGGAATGAAACTGGTGCGGTAAATAATTAAATCTCTTCCTATATGGATTAGATTGCCAGAGCTTCCACCACAATATGTGCAAAGAAGATTATGTCGAATTGGAAGTTATTTGAGTAAACCACTATGATGCGATGTTCCATCTGCAGAGTTCAGCCGTTTACAATGTGCAAGAATTTGCATTGATATTACTCCAGACTTTAAATTTAAGGATTTTGTTCCAGTGCTTCACGACAATGGACCTACCTTCCTTCATAGTATACGAATAAATGCATTTAAGTTGTTCAAAGTGTCACATATTCGATTATTAGCCAAATTTATACCTCTTACATGAAGAGTGGAGACCAGTTCAAACATCTCAACCAGCCACCATGGAAGCTCCTACGTCAGAATCTCTTGCAAGGGAGATGATATGTGGGGCCAAGTCGAATCACGCTCTAATAGGGGAGAACTCTACTGGGGCCCACCTAAGTCCATTGGTTCAATATGAACCGTTGGATCATTTTCATCTCGATAAGGATGAAGTCACTTTGGATTTGGATCACATGACCATGCTAGTGATTACTCAGGCGCAAATTACCTAAGTTGATATTCGACCTAATCCTCTGTTTGAGTATAACGTTCAAGTGCATCAAGTTGAATTAGATATGGATGGAAATAGATCTTCTATAAATACTAAAACTTTAGATGATGTCCATAGAACTCTATCTGCCCAGGACTCTCCTCATAATGGCTCTCATAAAGTTTTGTCTTCTCAAGACTCTCGTCTTGCCCATGGGACCCAATCTTAGGCACCTCCCATTCCTGTTTTTGGAGCCCATGTGCACCAAGTTGAATAATATATAAATAAAATTAGATCTTCTATAGATTCTGGGACACTAGGCATCCATAAACAACATGATCTTGTCGCCCTACCCCTGTTTGCCCATGGAACCCACACCTAGGCACCTCCCCATCTTGACCCAAGTGCTCAACCCATTTCTAAGCGGGGGGCTACCTTCAGGCGTCTCTTCAGCCTTCTCTAACCATCCAAGCTTCGGTGAAAGATACCGATCCATCAGGCGATTTCTCCGGTGGTGAGAGTGAGAATTCATCTCATACAAGCACCAATTCCTGCTCATCTTCCTCTAAGAAGTATAACATGAGGACATCGTCACATAAACGAACCATTAGTGGTCGTGAGGTGCACTCGTCTAATAAAGATAAAATCAAAGTCAGACCTCCTAAATACAATTAAAGAATCATCTTTATTTTTTTAAAGGAGTTAACTTAGTTATTTTCCTTCATCGTGTGATCTTCATCGTAAATGAGTTAGTTTAGTAATTTTTCTCTTTGAATGTTAGTTTTCTCTTATGTTCACCCCAGTGTTTTGTTAAGACCGACCTTCTCTTTCTGTATCTTATTTACCTTTTCTGGGTTGTACTAATAAAATTTATTAATTACCCAAAGAAAATAATAATTACAAGTGGTGAGTATATTTCATACGTCCCATTTTAATTACTCTATTTGGTCATTTTCCAAGATGAACAAAATTGAGTTCTTTTTGAAAACCAAATGAAGCTATTAATTTCCAAAATGCACTAATGGAATACAAAATGGAGCTATAAAAGTGGGACATAAGGGAGTATTTACTTCCCATTTTAACATACTCCTTTCGATCACTTTTAATTGAGATTGTCACATAATTGATTAATTTATTGGGATGTGGGGTACACTCTAAAAGCTTAATTGTACGAGCAAGCGAGCAAGTGTCTTTCATCGCAGAGGCCTCTCAATCTCGACCTAGACCTAGGGTCGCTGCTGGGAGGCTGTCGTCGCCTTGTGTGGAGAATAATTAGGGAACAATATCATAATTTTGATATACATATTTGGCTAATTGTTTCGATTAGAAGTCACGGGAGGGACTAAAAATCTTCTCTTTATAGACAACCGTTTACCAAAGACTACAAGAAGCTGGTGGAAAGCAGCTAATATATCCTGTCCTAAACTTAAGAGGGCGGAGAGAGATTGGCTGACATACAAGGTAAGGAAAAATTTATTCTGATCAGTCTTTTCAACCAATTGGGATAAGAAGTACAAACTACCACAATAGAAAGTTGTTCCAGAACTGTAGATACCCTCTGATTTACGTCAGATTGGTAGCAGTACTTTGGACACCTACTTACTTTAGATACACTAAAAAAAGGTCACTTCTGACTGAACTAGACTAGTGGAGAAGACTAAGTGTTTTAAGGGTCCCGGAATAAGGGTTAGTTGGATGCTGGGTGGTTGGAAAATAGTGCAAGTGCTTGCAACTGGGGCAGGAGGGAGAAGTCTTGCATAGCATGACAAGTAAGTGGCACTTGTGGCAGGCTACCGCAACCATGTTGCTATTTGAATTGGGAGTGTTCTTCATGCCATCAGCCAATTTGAAGGAGGTTTCCTGTGTTGAGATGTTCAAGTCCAAGTCCAGCTGATTATGTTCTTTAGGCCAACTCCAGCTCTTTCTCAATGTCTTTCTGTTCAAGTAGTACATCTTCCCTGACTGTTGGATAAGAAATAAGAGAGAACAGTTGATCATCAAGTAATCTAACATGCCCTTCTAATGCATAATCAATTTCATTAACTTAACCAAGAACGTTTATATCACGTGTACTCTATAGTGTATACATGTATCAATATGTACGTTATAAAAAATATAGAGATGGTGTTGTAAAGAGAAGGTGAATTACCTGAAGATCCAGGCACTGTTCCCAGTCCAGAGGTGGAATCCTTTTAGTTTGAAGATCTACACTGGTTTGAACTGTTGATATACTATTGTTGAGATTATACCAGCTGTACTTCCTCTTCCTGTTCTGTGGATTCACCTCCGATTCAGAAGAGGAACTATTTGTCCTCTCGGCCGAGATGGACGATGGTGATAGGCCCAAAGACAACGTATACTGTGGGCTGTGCGCAGCCTCCAAAAGGTTCATTCCCTTGCTTTCATGTCCTTCTTCTTCTTCCCTGACTAACGAGAATTCTTGTGTTTGGTGCAAAACTTCGCTGATCATAGTTTCTTATCTGTTGCAGAGTGATCCAAATTCAGCTTGGCTTCGATGGCAAGGGAGAGCTATTGGGGAGGTTAAAGGAGCTTCAAATGTGAAAAGCAGGCAACTTAGGAGACCATGCAAGATGGCGTGGATACTGAAGTTGGTACTTAAAAGGATCCTCCATTGAACGAATTAAGATGAAGTAGGCCAAGCATTAAAGATGACAAGTAGAGAACCCTTTATTGCATAAAATAATGCCCCAACGTTCACAATTTGAAAGACAAAGGCATTAAAATCTCATCTACGTTGTCAATTTCACACACGTAATACTCCTGGTTTTCGTTGCGTGACACACGAAAACCTAGACAGTGGCAATTGCTTGCACTTGGCAATGATATTACTGCTAGTTTATAAAAGAGGTCGTTTAAGATTACAAATAAAAAGAAAATGTATGATTGATTTGATTGTTTCCAAAGAACAGTCATGCTACATCATGCATGAATCCACGGGCTTTATGCTCCGGGGATAACAGTCCGTAGGTTAATTCAGACTTTGACGTTAAGAGTTCACATGGCTGAAGCTTTTATCTTCGGATGAGTAGCCTGCCACCCCTGGCTTTAGCCAGCCCACCCCTTATACACAGACAGTATAACGAGACTCAAACTATTCCTACCCAATTTTTTCTTCTTTTTATTCTCTTGAAGATCCGATCACTTTCTTTCTTCATCTTGACAATGACATAAACCAACGTTCGACTATACCCTTCAACTAAATTTGAACAATTCAAATAATATCGCATGCAATTTTTGACAAGAATACTAAAGTACAGTTACCCACACCATTAAATCATCGACATTGTTAGAAGTCTCGTGTTGGTGGGCATTCATTGAAATTCCTACATCCTAACTACTCAGACAGACCCCCTTCTCTATAAATGGCAGGTGTATATATCCTTCCTTGCAATAAATATTACCGAAGCATGCGTTAGCTACTTTGGTGACAATCAAAGACGCAGAGGGGAAGAGAGGTGGTGGAAATAAATAGTACGCTGAGCTTTGCTTTACCAGTGCCAACAACAACCATAAATTGCACGGCTCTCATGGTTGTTGGACTTGGGACATTAACCTATTTATTGGATTTATCCATTTCTGGACTACATAACATCTCCACATTACAGTTGTCCCTAGCTTCATGTTTTTCAAAATTAAAATGTGAAAGTCCGGTCTAGCTAACGTGTCTGCATGCATGGATTGTACACTGGAAACTTGATAATGTATACCCATCCAAATTCCAATGTATTTACCAAATCAAATAAGTATAGCCATCCAATGTTTGTCCGCTCCAAAATGGTGCTTTGAACTCAATTTTAACATGGTCTTTCCCTTGAAAGTGTTTACAGCAAAATTCATGCATATGGTAAGAGTAGTTGTTGGCTTTCAACACTTTCGCCGGTTATCTTACCATTAATCTGAGCAACTTAAAGTTGCTATCATACTCGTACCTTTGAGACAATGTTTTCTACATAGAGTAATCGAGAGTGACGGAGATTTATGCAATGCGGACGTCCATAAGTCTAATAATATTATAGACAAAAAGTTCAATAAGAGCACTATAAATCCTTAAATGGCTATATGTTTTTTTCCGTAGATATGCTCGTAGCTAGTTTGAGCTTAGTTACCATTTCTAAAGACCAATCTTTTTTTTTACTCCGTAAAGTGGACCAATCATTATCCAAAGAAGTTTCTTAGATTTAGATTGAGTTAATGCACGACTGCAAGCTATAGGCTAGTTGCTCAATGAAGAAAAAGTCATAAAGACATTCGAAACATCCTCAATTAGGGACTGACTGATAATGAACTATTAACGGTAAGTAGATAGGATGATTGGCATATAGAGCTAATTATAGCTTACTTAACAAAGATCAAATGGAGTAGCTTTGATCTTATAGACCTGTCTATTTGTAATTTCTAGTTATGAGCAAATGTCTCTCCTGTCTCGGTATATATTTTTCCTTGTTGCCCACTTTTGGTTCCATATGCTGTGCTAATTATTTTTGCATGGTTTATTTCTTATCATTATAAACAATTTATGTATTATTATGCATTTTTTAAAGTCACGACCTAAAAACTGAAGAGGAGTTCCATAAACCAAATTATGGTAAGTGTAGATGCAGTTAAGGTTCCTCTGCAACCATGTCAATTGATATGACCATTTCTCTGGTAAGTGTAGATGCAGTTAAGTTTAATTTTGTATATAACTGTTGTTCCTTTAGTTTTAAGTTGATGTATATGTATGTGTAAGGCTGATTTAGTTCATCAATGTGTTTTAAAAAAGGAAGAGGAACAGCCCAATTTGAACATATAATAACAAACAATACAAACGTGTGCATGATTATTCTCAAGTGAGTAGTAGTCAGCAGGAATGTATTCAATCTATGGCTCGAAGAAATTAAAGCAACGTAGTAAGGAGCATACAAGTACATATGCCGTTAAGGACTTTTCAAATTTGCCTTGATCACGGGTAGTTGTTAAGAAAATGAAGATAAAGGCCGGGCTGGTTATTTTGTACCTCAGTGGGGTGCGAAATAATTACCACCATGTTTCCTCGCTTGGATTTTTTCCAATCATTTGGTATTGAAAAGATCCGGTTAAGAAATATGATGATGATATTATGATAGCAAATTGTACGAAAGTATCAACTATGAAACTCATCTCACATTTCAATACTATAATTTTTCAATAAAAAAACTCACATCACATGCTCTCAAAGCAGCTCTCTCTCTCTCTCTCTCTCTCTGTACTAAAGGCATTCAGCAGTACGTAGCCCTTCGCTTAAAAATATGGTGGAATTTTTTTTCAAATAATATTGACTCAGTGTCTGGTTCTGATTTGCAAAACTTCAGCTTTATGCCCTTCTTTTTTGTAACTAAAAATTTAAAACTCGTCCTTCGCTCATGCGAAGAAAAAATGGATTGTGGCAGCTAAGTTTCTCTGAAGGCAGAAGTGGAAGAGGGGGGAGGAATTGCAAAAGCATTAAGCAAGGATGCATTTGAAGGATAAAAATAAAATGACTTACTGCAATTATCAGAATTGTTGACTGCATGTTTGGATGCGAATTTAACAAAGAAATTTTACTGCTTCTTATGAGTTTCATGAGAGGACTTGTTTCTGTTTTTTACTTCTATTCAACTGCTAAAAGTAAGGAATAGTGCATTTAAGACCAACCTACTGCCATCTGAACGGCATTTTCTAGCTCCCTAGCGAGTCATAAACCTTTTCTTCCCTTGTACTGCCGGGCGTAATGTAGGTCGAGATGTGCTCGTCAATGCTGCATTCATTGACTGTTTAAATAGCACTTAAGGGCAAGTCAGAGCCTTTTATTTCTAGGTTGGTCATTCACAAAAATCACAGACAGTAAATTCTAAATTTACATTTTCTGGATGGTGCAGAAAGGGGACTAACGGTTTTCTTTCTATAATTATGATAGTATTAAAGCTCATATTGATTCACAGAAATTTGTACTTAGTGGAGGACAGTGTAAACTCTTATTCTTCAAACGGTCAATGGAACTTCATATTGTAGGTAATGGAACTTTTTTTTTTGGATCACCTAATTAAAGTTAGTTGACACTGAATTTGCGTGGAGTAACTTTAGAAAATTTAGATACTTTCTTTTTAGATGGCCGTTGAATATTGGTCTTAGGAATATTTTGGTGAAGTAACTTGGGAAGAATCAAGGGTCCACGCCCGCAGGTGATTTGTGGGTGCACTCCTCTTCTAGGTGCTGGATTTTAAGTCTGGTCATCAATGCTCTGGTTGATGTCAGTGTCCTAGAATTTTATTTCCATTTTAAGCAAAAACATCTATCCATATATAGCAGCATCATATTAAGTGAAGATGAGCTGTCTTAAATATCGTAATAGATATAAAAAAAATCGTCATAGTATAAAGCTATTTGATATTCCCGCCATTCCATATTACCTCTTTGGTTTTTCAAAAATGAACTAAAATCATGTTTCATTTTAAAAAACCAAATAGGACTAGTAATATGGAACAGAGTATTTATCATCAAAGTAGTCTGGTCACCATTGTCAATGGTTGTTCCAGAGTTGAACCACAACACAGCAGCATTATTTTTTATAGTGGCCTTGTTCAAGATACAGAGGAAAACTAGGATATGTTCGAGAACAAATCTATTAACACTGTTTCTCAGTAAATATAATCATGTGGAAGCAAGTTAATGTTTGATGAACAAAGCCCAGGGTTTTGTTTGGACAGAGCTTTTTCTGCCCATTCAAAACCGGCCACGCCACAGATAGAGGATTTTGTTGGAGAGATTCTTTACACAATTATGATTTTCTCCATATTGAGGCACAGAAATTGTAGTAGCTGAGAGTAAAACCTCAGATCAGATAATATCATTAAGAGACAAGAAATCTTTCTTCTGAGTACTTCTTCAGAAGCAGTCAGTAGAACTACTACAAATTTCAGGTAATTACAGTTAGTTAACACTAAATTCCCGTGCAAGGTTTAAGGGTTAGATGATTCCTTTTTAAATGGTCACCGAGAATTTTCTGGTGAGACAGTGCAAGGGTACATGTCCGCAGGTGAGGTTTTAAGTCTGGTCATAAAGTTCTTATTCATGTCAGGCTAGTGTCCTATACTTATCTTTCCATTTTTAGGAAAAGCAGTTAAAGCCATGGCAGCAGCATTAAGCAGCATGATCATTGTTTTAAAAATATAAAGAGGGAAGATGAATTGTTTCAATCATAGTATACATTAGTTTGATACTCTTTCTATTCCATATTAATAGTCTTTCTTGGTTTTTAAAATGAACTTCAGTTAATGAAAAACCAAATTAGACTATTTATAGAAAACGGAGGGAGTGTCTTATCACCAGTGTTGTGTTGAACTAGCCCATTAAGAAAAGCTACTAGATACAAAAGGTTCAGAAGTTCCAAAAGAAACTAAATCAAGTAAATGAAAACAATCAAAGAGGTTATAACTGTGTTTCTTTCTTTTGTTTTTTCCTCTACTTTTTGCATACTCGTCAGATATCATATATGATATATGCTAAGGAAACCAAGTATTTCTAAAAGAAATCGAGACGCCTTGGGTGGTGTTATTTTTTCATAGTTATTAACTAATTCATTGTGAAATGAGTTTTTTCCATATTACCTGGCACCAACTTTCATATTCCCATATTACCTGATTTTTCCTGTAAAATCTCATATGACCTGAAATCTGGACTTGAAGTACCCAAAATGCCATTTTTCTGTTTTTTCGAGCTAATACTGTGCGAAAAGGCGTGTTGTGTATAACACGAAAAAATACAAGGGTTCTCCGGCGATTTCCATCAGCGACTTCACCGGCGACCGGCGAGTCCGAGCAGCGATTCAATCGGCGACCCCTGCGGATTTTGACGAGCCTATTCACGTCCCCCATCTCGATTTAGAGCTGCCCCCTACTGGATTTCGATGACACGACTGAGGGAGAGTGCACAAAGGCGGCGATTTGAAGCGTATACGTAGGTATTTCGGATCTTCGACCTTCTGAGTTCACTCGAGGCTCCCTCAGCCTGCATGTAACCGGCGGATTGACCGATTGAGCTTCGGTTGACAGCGAGGAAGAGTGTGAAAGGCACCTGCGAGAAAATACACACATACACACGAATAAACCGCGGTAAGTTACAACAACCCTTACTGATTTTAGTTTCACAAGGTCCGACTTTTGGATTTTAAATTTTTACTATGAACTATAAAGTCGTGTCTGTAACAGACACGACTTGCTATTTAGTCGTGTACGTGACAACATGACTTTTATATTTTTGTGTTTCACCAACATGACTTTTCGACTGACCACTCTACCTCTCTCCTTGCAGATGGATAAAAAAAGAGATGAGTCTATGGAGGAAATACCATCGGAAGAGGAGGAGGATAAGGATTTTGTCTTGGCACCTCGACAGCGAAATCAGAGGGGTAGGAAGAGGAAGGCTCCGATGGACTGACCAATAAAGAGAACATACAATGTGCGACCGGCGCTTCGGACGTTTTGTCAACCGGGAATGATGAAAAAGTGTGCGGCCCTCCTATAGCGTCACCAAATATGTGCCCAAGTGATCAAATATGCTAGTTTCGCTGTCATTTTTGAAGGTGAGGATGTAGTTGTATCTCGGAACCTCCTCGACTATTTGGTCAGGTACTGGGATGAGTCGGTGAAGGTCTTCAATATCAAGGGCATGATGCTACATTTTACAGAGCAAGAAGTTGCTCTTATCACCGGATTGCCCGCAAAGGGTGAAAGAGTTGAGGTCCTCCCCTCCTTGACGCGCTGACTGGAAGATCAATTCTTCATAAAGTACTTCGCTGCGAGGAGAGCGAATATTCCACACATTGAGGAAATCATAGACAAGCTTAGCGCGGGCGAACTGAAGATGGAAGAGGAGGACATGGAGAGGATGATCATCTGCTTCCTCTTCTGCACGGTGCTATTTCCACACAGCACTAGAGCGGTTCATCCCTGTTTGTACCGTTACATTGACGACCTCCCAAGATTGAGGTCATACAATTGGGTTGGCGCTATGCATAACATGTTGGTTTCTGGTATAACGCACACCAACAGACTAGTGGGTGCCTGGGCGGTGGATACCTAAACGGCGCCGCATATATCCTTCAGGTATGTAGCATTCATAGTATTCGAAAGGCAAACAAGTCTTATGCAATACCACTATATTTATAGTCGTGTCTTATGCAACACGACTATATTTATAGTCGTGTATGATGCAACATGACTAGGTATATAGTCGTGTTGTATAAGACATGACCATAGTTCTATTTGTGTACTATTTATAGTCCACTAAGGCAACCGTGCCTTGTAATAATGTTTTCATCTGTTTACTATGCGGATTTGGTTTTTCGATCACACGACAATCTTCCATCCTGTTGTAGGCACACTCTATGAAGGCATCTGCCGCCTCAGCGTCAATGCTGTTAGAGGGTCAGATCTTTGAGCATCCCAAGCAGGAGAAGACTGATGAGTCGATGAAGGAGCCAAAGAAGCGGCCCCACATGGAGCCAAAGAAGTCATCGGTGCATCAGATGGAGCCAAAGAAGTGGTCCCATGACAAGGAGCAGCATATGAAGAAAACTCCGATTGGTATGCTGACAAAGGAGCTGGCAAGGAAATCACATCTCGATTCGACGCAATGGGGTAAAGGTAAGTTGTATACGATTATTTATTTTCTTGTGCCATATGGTATACGACTATTATATTTTCCGTGTTTCATGCTACATGACTATGTAGTTTATCGTGTTTCATAAAACGTGACTATGTTCTTTATCGTGTTGTTACTGACACGATTAAGTAAAATGTCATTTTAGCTCCCATCAAATGCGCGGATGAGGAAGACAAGATTCAACGGGCTACAAAGAGATCCTCCGCCAAGTTGTTTTTGAAGAAGCTCCAACCAGAATTCAACAAAGATATGGAGCGTGCAGAAGTCGAGTCCCGTCCGACATACGAACGGGACCTATTCCCCCTGGTCTAGTGGTAAGGAAGAGAATGAGGACTACCTTCGCGAGGGAATTGCAGAGGATTAGGGAAGATGACCATATACAGAGAATGGCGGAGGAGCAGGAAAGAAGGAATAGGTCCCCTCAGCCGAAAATTGACTCCGAAGAAACCATATCCAATCGACAAGCGACCTCTATCATGTATGAGGTCATCTCTTCCTTACAACAGTTGGATATCCAAACTGTCAAGGAGGAGATGAAGGAGGTTGTGAAGGACGAGGATGTTGAGGAGGAGGAGGTGAAGGCTTATGCGAAGGAGGAGGAGGCGAAGGAGGCGAAGGAGGATGTTCTAGACAAGGAGACGAAGGAGGAGGAGGTGAAGGATGATGAAGAGGCGAAGGAGGAGGTGAAAGACGACAAAGAGGCGAAGGAGGAGGAGGTGCCGGAGGCCACAGGCTTAACCCCTCAAAAGTGTAAGTCTATAATTGCACTCCCCAAAAACTATGTCGATTTGGAGTTATGCTTCAACATGGGGGTATTGTTAGAGCGGGATAGAGTGGCAATAGATGGATAGATCGCCAATCCGAGGAAGGCTTATCCAATCCCAACGCTATGTGATGACGACTATGTATCCCTCCTATAAAGAACAGAAATAAACCTCAATGTAAGTAAACCTATGCTCCTCATATGTTTTCCTCTTTTACTTTTTCAAATATACGACTTAACGTTATGTCGTGTATTCAAAGACACGACTTTACGCATAGTCGTGTCTTCGCAAAGCACGACTTTACGCATAGTCGTGTCTCTCGACGACATGACTATCATGAAAGTCGTATATACAATAATCGACTTTTAATTAGAAGTTGTATATTGCCTTACTTCGACTGTTATGACTCCTGTGGATGTTTTTCTATAGGTTATAGATGCGTTTTAAGTCTATTGAGGCAGCACAATGACAGAGACCAGATGAAGTATCCGTGGGATTTTTTAAATGCCACGCATTCAAAGAGATATTCGACAACGTAGTGTTCCATGCATAAGGAGTGATAACTAATTAAGTATGATGTTTTCAGCATCGTTGTTTGACTCTCTTGCGGTTTCGCAGGAGCACAAAGGAGGAAATAATGCAAAATTGATAAAAAAGCTCAGGAGGATGCTCGACAGCTTGAACATGAATATGTTCTACGCATTCTTCCCAATCCGCACCGGTTCCCACTTCTGCCTCATTTATCTACACTTTCTGCACCGTGCATGGCGCTTCTACAACCCGCTGTCTAGCAGATCCCAGTTATATCCACATCACAGAAAAGCTGCTGACAAATTCACGCAGTTCATGAACGTTGTGATGGCAGACAAGCTAGGGTGGTTTGGTTTGCTCGACTGGAAGATGGCTCAGATCGCCAAAACGCCCTGACAACAGAATTCCAAAGACTGTGGCATCTTCATCATGATGTACGTCGCGCACTTGGCGTTCAATGTCAGCCCACTGGAGTTTGATCAGTCCACAATTTCACGACTTTGGTGACCAGTCATCGCTTCAACCTTGATTCGCGGGGTTATTAACAACGAGTTTGACGACGATTCCGGAAGAGTAAAAAAAGATGCCGTCACAGTTGCGGGTTTTATGCGGCTTCCGGATAAAGACTAAATTCAAATTCATTTTATTCATATTCTTTTATTGTACAAAGCTTCTTTGGTGTACATACAGTACTCTTTCAATTAATTCGAATTCATTTTTGACACATTGTTGTACAGTACTCTTTCAATTAATTCGAATTCATTTTTGACACATGGTTGCCTTAGACAAAATTTCGCAAACATCACTTTGAATACGGCCTTCATGCAACACGACTATGTATATGCACGTCTCTCATGCAACACGACTTAATATATAGTCGCTTACTACCCGACACGAATTTGTAAATAGTTGTATTTCACAATACACGATGGTATAGATAGTCATGTACTATAATATTCGGCTATAATGGAAATACACGTATGATGCATTGAAAGATTATTTTTTCATTTCTGATTTTCCTTTTCTTTACAGGCGTACATTTCGGTATAAGCTAATATGCGTTATACAAGATTTTGACTACATCCTAAGTGAAGAATGGTGGGGGCTTAGGTAAGTTGGAGCGGCGTATATGCGATGTTTCGTTCATAGTTAGTTTGCCTTGTTGCGGAAGGCTTCGCATCCTACGCTTCCTATTTTCTGTCGGAACCGGGCTGTTGGTTCACCTTTTACGGTTGTGACCAGCTTGACGACAATTCCCACATTTTGAACTTGTCCTTGCAGGTGGCTCGGACTGTGACTCAATTCTCTTTATCTTTTTCCTGCCCTTCTTTGGAGCTTCAAGCATGAGCGGTTCGCAATTAAATAAAACCCCGTAATTCCCCCACTGACTTCTGTCTAAAGTAGGAAACACTACTTCTTCGTATGTGGTGTGGTACGTACTTGCGTAGTACTACTTCTCACAATATTCTACCGGTTCCAAACTCCTCTCATCAATACATGCCATGGCGTGCTTGCATGGAAGTCCCATGCTCTGGAAGAAGCCACATGTGCAGGTTCTATTCGTAAGGTCAACAACATCCTGATGCGAAAACATGAACAACATCAGTGTTTTCGGAATATTGTCAACATATTTCCAGGCTGCCGCATTGTGTTCCTTCATCTTCTCCATGGTTGCATCGAATTCTGTTCTCTTGAAGCATTTTGCAGCTCGGAATAGAAGTTCCTTCAGGTACTTATCCTTCCAAGTATTAAGCATATTTGCGGCCATATGCCTTAGCCAAAACACATGGTGAGCCTCGGGAAAGACATCGGCGACCACTCTCAAAAGGCCCTTCTGTCTATCAGAGACAATAGTGTCTAGAGAGGCCGGGGGCTCCGTAAAGATAAAACATTTTAGTAAGGTGAGGAACCACGTCCTGTACAAGTGAGAGACAAAGCATATTAAACATACAATACTTCAGGTTGTTAGAAAGTCGTGTATAAAAAACACGACTATATGAGTAGTCAGGTTGTTGAAGACACGAATGTGTGTCCAGTCGTGTCGTCGAAAACACGAATGTCAGAATAGTCGTGTTTCCTGCATCTATACTTACCACGTTTTGATATTCTCTTTATCGATGATTGCATATGCAGGACACATTAATGCCGTCGACTGCTATAGCAATCAATAATACTCCAGGGTACTTTCCTTTTAGGAATGTTCCATCAAGCGTGAGCAACGGTCTCAGTGTTCTTCGGAATGCTCTTGCGATCGGGCCGAACATCCAAAACACACGTCTGAAGTCGTAGCCAGCTAGCTCAATTGGGATTTTAGGTATATCAACTGATCTTTCTATCACCACATGTGTACCTGCGTTAGACCGCTCTAATTCCCTTCCGTAATATGGCAAAATACGATATGCGTCTTTAGGGTTGCCATCGATCAATCGGATCAATTCCTCTTTCGCCCTCTATGCCCTTTTATAGTTGACTGTCACACCCCAATGTTTTTCAATGTATTGTTGGATATTTGAGATTTTAATGTAGTTTGAATCCTTATGGAGGCCATGACACTTCCTCGCAATCCAGAGGTGAGAAGCCAATGGATGATCTTTCTAACTTACAGAAGTGTCACATGTATGCCGTTCTTCCCTCCTTGTCACGCTGACTCTGTCAAGTCTGTTCGACGCCCGTATGTACTACTTGCACCCCGAAACCTTGCACGTTGCAGCGAATGTGTCCTTGCTCTCATCCGCTAATTTGAACATAAACTTCTTCTTGATTGCCAGATTAGTCAGAACCATCTTGAACTGCTTAACGCTTTCGAACCTAGCCCCTAAGGTAAGTTGTGCCTCGTAGTCTTCTACTTGCAAACTTCTGGTCAACATCGTCTCCTCTTCACAATGTTTTGAAGGACCGGCCTGTGCAGAATAGGTACCCCAATCCCAACCACCATCACCCTCAGTATTGAGGGACTCATCGTCCTCCGACGCGACAGATTTTTCTTTACATGTGTCTCCTGCCGTGGGAACTCTAGAAGTCGATGTTCCCGTGTGATCTGGGCGGCTAAAATGTGGTACTGTAAGAGGCTCATCCCACTCATCTGCAGACCATGGTAATTCATCTTCATCCAACAATTCTTCTTCATCTGGACTGGAATCTTCATCTTCTTCTCCATCTCCCAATCTGCGTGAAAAAAGATGTATGAATGGACTTGAGAACACGATAGCACGTAGTGAAGTCATGTCTTATGCAGCACGAATTCATTTGTAGTCGTGTATTTGAAACACGACTATGTATATAGTCGTGTTGCATAAGGCACGACAAAAATTTTAGTCGTGTACTATTATAGTCGACTATAATAACAAACGACTTGCCTGTATCCGCGCCTTAGAAGTTTCACCTCGCATAATCTTCATCTCTTCCTCCTTCGATTGCTGATGCGGGTGTCTTATTGCCCGAGCTGGACGGCCTCTCCGGCGTGTCTTACTGGCCGGCCTCACTTCTGCCTCTGGTAGCCTCTCCTCCTCCTTATTTGCATTGGCATTCATTTCCTTATTGAGAGTCGAAGTCTCCATGTTATTGCCAGTAGAAGTCCACTCCACGTACAAGTGGAGTAGCCCATTTGTGCCTTGCTTGCTCTTGTGAAGTATAAATATTGACTCCAGGTCTTTATCGTCTTCAAGGAGGTATGTGGATTCAGAGTCAACACGATATGATAAAGTTAATGTACCAAACTTAAGCGGTAATCTTTCTTCCACTTGCTGCAACAATTCCAGGTACTTTACTTGTGTATTTATAGGCAGGAGCTTCCGTTTCCCCGCCCACGTACTTATCAGAATTTGTAAAAACTCCATCGTAGTATAAGCAAACAACTATCTTCTTCATCCGCACCTGCCATTAAAATAGCGAAATAAGTTAAAAAATCGTTAGACACAATATATTAAAAACCGTATATGAGTGAAAAGCAACGTCTATGAGTCGTGTTTCATCAAACACGACTATTGTTATAGTCGTGTTGTCGAACACACGACTGTAACCATAGTTGAAAATTTGCCAAGTTTTCAACTTTCTTCTCTAGAACTAACTTTCATGATAAAAATCATCGTATTTGAACTTTACCTACGGATTTTTTGATGTACGCTGCCTCCGTTGAAGTTATTTTCCAATACCCGGTCTTTGCCGCTTGTTTTCCCGCATTTTGCCGCAAAGATGACCTTTCCGGAGTTCGACGGAGCCGGCGCTGGTGATGATATGGGCAGAGAGGCCGGACAGAACGCCTTCTTCTCCGACAAACGCGAGTTTCTCCGGGTAGCCGCTCCGATTCCGGGTAATATAGAAAAACGGAAAGTGGGTGCTTATACCTAAACCTAAGGGCATTTTCGGTACTGTCTAAGTCATATGGAAGAAAGTAACTGATTCCGGGTAATATGAGAAACCCGTAGTTGGCGCCAGGTCATATGTAAAAACCTCTTGTGAAATTGATTGGCATTTATTATAATTGTTTCTCATTGGTTCACTGTCTGGTGATAATTGTTGTAATTTAAAAATTTCACAGAGAGTTAATGGAGATTATTCTGAATCTCTGTGAACGATCAGCCCATGAATTAGCTAGAGCTACATTCAAAAGAGAAGTCAAGAATTACCAAATATGAGTTTTCTTTACAAAATGGGTACCGGTTGGGCCTAAATCTATTGGATAAGCTTGTTAGAATCATAGCTTTTAAAGCAAGGTGGTCGCTCGCAGCTTGTAGGAAAAACTTACAAGGCCCACAGGAGTTAATTTATTGGGCCATCAATAAGGATTTTCATCATCAAAGATCGAAGGACAGAAAAACAGTTTTAAAAAAGGGAACAAATTTAATAAGTAGAAGAATGGTTAAAACTGATTCTAACTCACCTATTCCTTTTCTCTATCCAGTTTTTGCTGAGCCAGGAGCACTAAAGGACCCCCGGATCCCTACATTACCTAGCTAGTATAGATAGCTACCAACCCAAGTGTAACCTTACTGTTGAGAACCACTAAACAGTACTTTTTTAAAAGGATTATAAAAAGTAATATTAACTGATACATGATTGATGATTGCATAACTGTTTTTGCATTCTCTCGCATCCATTTTGTGATGAAAATAAAAATCGACAGAGGGTGAAGATGCATGGCGTTCTTTCCATTACGCAATACCACCAAATAGCAAATGATTTAGGCCGAACATGCAATCCTGCCCATATGTAGATATTGACTTTCATATAAAGTGTACAGCATGTTTAATATATAGTCTGTTTTTATACGTGATAATATATATATAGCCATTAGCCACCACAATGAAGTTTTTTTTTTGCCACCACGTTGATGCACATGTATAACTAGGTGTAGAATATGTTATGCAGCTTGGGAAGGTGAACAACCTGGAAGGACGCGACCACACAAGAGTTCTTTTGTACTGTTTGCTAGAGAACCACCCTAGACATTAACAAACAATCGAGCACAAAGCTAAGTTATACCTAACTGGCTTCTCAAATATAGATGCTTCTATTTTTTTCTGCTCGGTAATATAGATGCTTCTTTTAGTCTGATGGACATCTAAAAATAGCAGACACTAGGAAAAACAGGATATATTTCGTAGTTCTCAAGTGTGCTCATACTCTTATGTTCAATATAAGTGCTCATACTCTTAGGGCATTCAAGCGTATCTACCGAAATATGCGAGACACTAATAAGAATTATTGTGTATTACATAATGGAGGTGGTGAAAACATTTATATACTTGGATGGATCCTTGGGCAAGTCAGCCTCCTCTCCTTTCTAGGTTTGGGAGGAGCAGTATCTTGAATATGGGAGGAGTAGATCAAAGATAGATTATTTGTCTCTTTTAACGCAGCCATTTGGAATCGATTGGAAGATCGAACTATTAGAACTAAGAGGGTATGGACTTCGTAAGAGACATACTAATCGACTGGATAGTTATGAAGCATTTGGAGTGTGCTTCGTCATCATGATCCTTATGTGCTTTGACTTAAGTTGGTTCGGCACAAGCATCTCACTTTTTGTATGGTTGGCAACAAATGACGATCTTCTAACCCAAGACAACCTTTGTAAGAGAATGTTTCACCTTGTAAGAATGTGCATGTTATCAGGCCAAAGCTAAGAAACCCGACACCATATCTTTTTTATTGTCCTTATTCCAAATTCAGATGGAGGCAAGTTCTTCGATCAAATGGAGCATTCATCGAATTGTGATAGATTTTCATACTGAGATCCAATGGATTATGGATTTTGTTCATTGGAAAAAGTATGTTGCGTTTCTCATCAAGACCATACTATGTATTCACATCACTTATATTTGAACCGAGAGAAATGGGAGGATTTTTAAGACAAATATACAAATTACACCTGCATATTGGGTATTATAAAGCAAGTGCACCAAGTAGCTGAAGCAATTGGAACTCGTGAGAAGATATTGGAGAAGTGTCCTTTTCTTAATGATTTTTAGGCTGATTAGTACATTGCCTGTTTTACCATGTTATTTGTAGGTTTCTTTCCTAGATATTAGTTCATTTTCTTTTGTTCCTTGGTAGGGGGCTGCTGGCAGCATTGTAACTCTATATACTCTTAGCTTCTATTTGGTGCTCTACCCAAAAAATCTGCATCTACCGTAACCTTTTTCCAACCACCATCTACTAAATGCATGAATCTGAGCTAAAGACCATCGTCTCCGAGTTAACTAGATCAATTTGTACTTTGACGAGTTCCTACCAGGTGGATGGATTGAAAAGTATATATGCATAACTAGTAATTAAGTCAGACTTGATAATTGCTGATCTAAAATATCTGTGTATTGTGTCTCAGTCAAGATACCAAGTTGGAATTTCCTGCACCATAATAAGTCTCCAACAAACCACTAGGCCAGAAAATTAATTTTAGGTAAAGGTTTTTTATATAGATGTCGAATCCTGGAGTACTTGCATCATTTTTATGATAAACTTCATGGCAGCATATTAAGTGATCCCCTCCAAAGTCAAACGTTCTATCACAACTTTGCCATGCTAGTACAGTTGTGAAAACCAGGAGCAGTACAACTATATTGTACGGCTTTATAATGTAAAATAAGGACCTCATTATCCAAGCACATCTGCTCGTTAAAACGAGAAATGTTTAATATTTGTCCATTTTAATTAGTAGCCTCCTTACATTATTAGTCAAGTAATTCCTTGTTTTTGTGATGGTTTATGTCTGTGAGATGAGTAGCCTATTCTTGATCGAATGACAATCGTTTTTCTAAGATATGCACACATAAGAGAGAGTCATAATTGGAGCCATTTGAGTGAAAAGGAAATTAAATATTAGGACGGGTGTATGTTGACTACTTCCTTGTACCTTCCATGAGATGCCATTGAAAGTTAAAATAAAGTTTGGATCATGGCTAGTTGCAGGCAGGTGGGTGGACACAGCACATAAAGGACTTGACAAATTTAGTTTGAAGTGAGTCATTTTATTTTTACCCTTCAAATGCATCCTTGCTTAATGCTTATGCAATTCCCTCCCTCTTCCAGTTCTGCCTTCAGAGAAGCTTAGCTGCCACTATCCATTTTCTTCACATGAGCTCAGGAAGAGTTTAAATTTTGAGTTACAAAAAAGGACATAAAGCTGAGTTTTGCAAATCAAAACCAGCCACTGAGTCAATATTATTTGAAAATTATTTGAAAAAAAAATCCTCCATATTATTAAGTGAAGGGCTACGTACTGCCTGCATGCTTTTAGTTGCACGGATAGGAAACTATGATTTTTGACAGCAGCCACTTGCCTCTGAGAGAGAGAGAGAGAGAGAGAGAGAGAGAGAGAGAGAGAGAGAGAGAGAGAGCTGCTTTGAAACTGTGTGGTGTGAGTTTTTTTTATTGAAAAATTATAGTATTGAAATGTAGTTTCATACGTGATACTTTCGTACAATTTGCTATCATAATATCATTTATCATATTCCTTAACCGAATCTTTTCAATACCAAATGATGGAAAAAAATCCAAGCGAGGAAACATAGTGGTAATTATTTCTTCACTGAGGTACAAATTGACCAGCCCGGCCTTATCTACATTTTCTTCACAATTACCCGTGATCAAGGCAAATTTGAAAAGTCATCAACGGCATATGTACTTGTGTGGTCCATAGTAACGCTTGTACTGTTTGTTATTATTTGTTCAAAATGAGCTGCTGACTTGGGTCAAATGCTCTTCCTTTTTGAAATCACAAATTGATGACTAAAGCAACCTTACATATACATACACATCAATTTAAAACTGAAGGAACAACTGTTATCTACAAAATTAAGCTTATGGCTACTAGACTATTGTCCATGTAATAGCAGAGAAACGGTCATATCTATTAAAATGGTTGCAGAGGAACCTTAACTGCATCTACACTTTCCATAATTTGGTTTATAGGACTCCTCTTCAGTTTTTAGGTCGTGACTTTAAAATATGCATAATAATACAATTTTTTTGGTTTATTCAAATTCAGTGTCAACTAACTGTAATTAGGTGATCCAAGAAAAAAAGTTCAATGACCTACAATATGAAGTTCTATTGATCGTTTGAAGAATAAGAATTTACACTGTCCTCCACTACTTAGTACAAATTTCTGTGAATCAATAAGAGCTTTAATACTATCATAATTATAGAAAGACAACCGTTGGTCCCCTTTCTGCAGCATCCGGAAAATGTACATTTAGAACTTACTGTCTGTGATTTTTGTGAATGACCAACCTAGAAATAAAGGGCCCTGACTTGCCCTTAAGTGCTATTTAAACAGACAATGAATGCAGCATTGACGAGCACATCTCGACCTACATTATGCCCGGCAGTATTTTCAAGCAAGAAAAGGTTTATGACTCACTAGGGAGCTAGAAAATGCTGTTGAGATGGCGGTAGGTTCGTCTTAAATGCACTATTCCTTACTTTTAGCAGTTAGAAGTAAAAAATAGAAACAAGTCCTTTCATGAGACTCATAAGAAGCAGTAAAACTTCTTTGTTACTCCCGAGTTTTTTCCATATTACCTGGTGTCATTTTTCATATTCATATATTACCTGGTTTTTCCCCTGAAATACCATATGGCTTGGAAACTACCAAAAATATCCCCAGAAGCATGTATAAGCATAGCTGCAGTAGCAAAATCCCGATTTTAGGCATTCGCGGGAGCTATCAGTCGGAGAAGAAGGCGTTCCTAAGAAGTTCCGTCCAGCATTTCCGCCCATATCATCGTCGGCGCCTGCGCTGATGCCGTCCAAACCGGAAAAGATCATCTTCGTGGCCAAAAATAGAAAAACATGCAGGAAAGCGGTCTGTTTGCAAAAGTAACTGCAACGGAGACATCGTATATCAAAAAATGGTACATCAAGTTGCAATACTACGATTTTGATAATAAAAATTAGTTCCAAAAAATAAAGTTGAAAACTTGCCCAATTCTCAACTTGTTGGCAATATCATGTCTTCGACGACATGACATTAATGCAATAGTAGTGCAATCGACGATAATTTCTGACCTTTTGCCAAATTCCTCTGCGCCTGCTCCACCGTCATTCTCCTTATATGCTCATCTTCTCGTAGCCTTTGCAATTCCTTCTCCGAGACAGCCCTCCTTCTCTTCCTTATCACGGAACCTGGGGGGAATAGATCTCGTCTGTACTTCTGACGGTTTTCCCCTTCTGCACGCTATATATCTTCGTCGAAGTCTGGTTGGAGCTTCTGCAGGAACATCTTCGCAGAAGATCTCTTTGTAGCCCGTTGTACCTTCTCTTCGTCATGCGAGCGCTTCATCATAGCTAAATTGAAATTTTAAACAGTCGTGTCAGTAGCGCACAAAATGAAAAAAATCGTATATAACATGACACGATAATTAAGAACTCATGTCTTACTTATCCTTACCTCATTTGAAGGTGTCTGTCACGCCCCGAATTTCTAAACCTCGAATAATGCGCGGAAGCACTAACTCAGTTAAGGTCATGAGGCTGAAACCCAGGCCGCGATCGTATACTCAACACATAACGATCTCATTTCAGAATGCTTAACCAATTTTCGTTATACAAAAATCTTAAATTCTAAAACAAACTACATTATTACAATAATCCATTCAACAATTCATTAAACATCAAAATAAATTCAGCACACAGGCTGATAAGTTCTCCGCGAACAGAAAATAAAAACGATAAATAAATCCACATCTTATCAACTTCTATCATTGAGCTCCAAAAATGAACCTTGCTAGTTCTTCTCCACTTTAATTCCTGCATCGAGAGATGCATGAGTATTTCGAAAGAAATAACCAGTAGGAGCCAAGAAAAACCCACAACATGTAATAAAATAGAATACTGTAGAAATGAGCATTAAAGACACATTTAAGAATATCACGTAGAGTAAATACATGGTTCACTTACCAGCTCAAAATCAATATAAAAAACCATCAGCGGTCAAGAATGAATAAACATAACTCAGTTCCCAAACGTACAGAGCGTCAGGAAGATCAATAAGAATACTGACTCCAAACATCCAGAGTGTCAGAGACAACAATTTCTGCTCTCTGTTCAGTCCACTTCCCCTATGGACATCAATACCAGATCATCCTAGAGGTTCTACAGAGGAACCCGGCCATGCGTCTAGGGATGCTAGCCCCATCAGTGCTTACGGGCACAATGGGCTGAGACTGCAGACTTTTCGTTATATCATACAGTCTAAAGCGCACGCATTGCCGTTATCGGCTGAACTACAGAGGTTCATATATCATCTGAGTTCACAAAGGATCTAGCAATGGCTCGTGAGCATACTATGAATCCAACTAAGAGTGTTCATCAGAACTCGTAGTGGAGAACCAGTTTACATAGAACTGAAATCATTTAGAATCAACTAGGGTTCTCTCAAACAGAGACCCATATCATAATCATCAATAAAAGACTCTCAGAGGAGTAAGACAATAACTTTGTCAAGGTCATCAGAAAGGACTCATATCGAAGTATTCAAAACTCTTAGAATGATCAACATCGGATGACTCCAATCATGACTCATCAAGAATTGAGATACTGAATCACCTGATCATACTTAGCCTCTAGATATGACAATTCCCATGCACAAGAATTTAAGATCACCAATATTAGAAATAGGTCAAATGTGATGTACAAGGTCTTTTGGATTTGTACGAGAGAATTCCTTGAATGATAGATCAATCACGGACTTAGACTCAAAGAGACAATTAATTTTGGATAGAACCCATGACTCACTATTCATACTCATATAATCTGATATTACTGTACCCTGTACCCTCAGAGTATTACAATATAATAATTAGGTCGTAATACTATGTATGCGTATACTTATAGTGTATAGTATCCAGCCGATTTAGGGTTTTAACATGAACACAGTGTTCTGCCTCATGCATGACAGCTGAATTCTAACCACTACTACTGCTTATCCAGTACGTTTTAAATTTTAAAATTTTTATATCAGTTAGCTTTATCTGTCTAGTTTCCAACCCATCTAATTTCATAATTTTTTGAGTTGTATATATTTAGTTATGAATTTCCGATCACTGCTAGTTGGTGCAGGAACAGTCCTGGCCGAGAGCAGTTATCTTAATTCACTTTAATTATCTAATGATAAACTCGTAATTAATTACTTAATACCACTCACTGACATAAAGAATCCACTCTCTAAGTATTTTACAGAACTTCTTCAACTCTGATTTCACATAATTTTCTTACCCTTTGTACATATCTTTTAAGATTATTAGAGTATATAACCATCTTCACCAAAACCCGAAAGAACTCAAGTAAGACAATTAATCTCAGACGCTGGTCAACACCAGTACATACTGACATGAACGTCAGAATGTAGGCTGAAACATCAAAAGCAATAATATTTAATTTCACGAGAATTAGATCAAGGATTGCATAAGGATCTCAACCGATTCCAAAATTGGATCGAGAACACTAAAACAGCATGAAACGACTCGATCGACCTATAAAGCTGTCATCTTTTATTGGACAGAGGATTGAATAGTATAACCTCATGGGAATGCTGACATACAATAGCAAGTTATGACAAGGATTGAATAGTATAACCTCATGGGAATGCATTCTAAGGCTTCGTGCGTGAAGAACAAACACATGATACACAAAAGAAGCATTTTTGATCATGCATTAAACAAACATGCATATTCAAGACAATTCTTTGTAAGAAACCATATTAATATCCAATCATCGACATCATACTATTATATCAGCATGAAATAAGGATCATAATCATGAGAATTCAGATAATCAAGTTGTGGTAAAAATAGTGCATCCTACCTCTTTGACAATTTACAACTTCTACGCGAGTTTTGACCACCACGTGCACCACCCTCTTTTCGTCGCGTATCTCCATAAACGAGCGTGCAAATTGAAGCAAGACCCCCCTTAGATGAACTGAAAGGATGTTAACCACCTTGCTCTAGAGCTGGCATGACTCCCAAAAAAGTTCAAAAGGTTGTCGGCCCTTCTATTGGTGAGTTTAATAGTATTTACCTTAATACCTTTAGACGAATCACCACTGTGGATCCTTATTTCATCCAAGGGCCACAAATAGGCCAAGATAAGAGAAGATCTTCAATTAGAACGTGGAAAATCTTCCATTAGTCATCAGTTACGATCCCAATTAGTTAGGAGATTAAGTGCAATTAGTTAGTTTCCATAACTAACCCACAAACTCCTCCTAATTGAATTCCAATTTGATACGGTTTTAATACTTACCTAGGTTAGATCTCCACCGTTGATCATCTTCCAATCCAACGATCACCATAAAGTCTAGCCATGAGAATCTCCACTTGCCAAGACGTGCTCCCCAATTATCTCATCATTAATTAGAGTTTCCCCTCAATTAGGGTGATTCAAAACCTTAATTTCCTACTTAGGGCAACTTCCTCATTTAGACCAATCTATCACCTTAGATCAAATCTCATCTAATGGCTGAGTTTCATCCTCTAAAAGGCATGATTTATGCTCCAACGTGCTTGCCTTATCACTCAAAATCAGATCCCTAGAATCTAGGTCGGTTACAACCTCTAAATTGGTAGAGAATTTACTGATGGGATCGGTTACCAATTATGGGTGTAACCTCCCTAATTTTACTCCAAGCATGATCTCACTCAAGCCACATGGCACAACCTCATCCCATGGCCACTAATCATGTCCACAATCTTCCCCTTTAGTTTCTAAATTCCCAAATTTAAGGAATCTCAATTTTCCTCCAAAATCAAATTGGTTTTGGAATTAAATTCAAAATTCCCAATCTCTTGATTTAGCCCTTGATTCATGCCCAAAATTGGAGGCCACATCATCAAGAATATCTCACTAAACACGTCCAAAACCTCCTCTTCTAGATTCCTTAATTTCCAATTAAAAAGGATATCAAATCTATTTACATTAAAATCGGATTTTGGACTAGATATTTATTCTTTTTTAAAACTGGATTTGGAAAGAATTCGAAATTTCCTCTTCTCCTTAATTCTCTCTCGCCTAACCAAATATTCACATGCCAACCACGTGCACAGTGCCCAGGGCGCTGTGTCTATGTGGCTCTGGCCCTCAGGTGTTCCTGCGTCTGGTGCGTGGTACACTGATGGATGGCTCCGATGTCCAGCGAATAAAGTGTGCCGAAAAATACTGCACAACTCTCGTACCACATCACTAACTCAATTTAATAACTCAAAATACTCAAATTAGTCTCTACACACTGGTCTCCACTCCTGGCATCAGGTGCACTCAGCCCCTGGCGCCAGGCCAGCCTCAGCGCCAAGTTGAGCCCAGCGCCAGGGCTAGTCCTCATGCCCTGGTGTATTGCCTAATCAGGTTTATCAATTCAACTCTTCTATAAGCATCACAAAACCAAATCAACACACCAGATTAAAAGATTTCAAAACAAGCAGCAAAACTTTCCTATTTTATAATAGTTTCCAAAAATAGCAGTTTTGGTAAACTTACAGAATTTTCGGGCGTTACAGTGTCATCGACTATCTTATACGCCAACTCCTTTATCCGAATGTACGCTGGAGTATTCTTCATCTCTTCCTTGTCATTGGTTTTCTGCTTGGGCTCATCCTTCTGATGCACTAATGACTTCTTCATCTTTTCCTTCTTCTCTGTTTACTTCTTCTCCTCCTTCAACTCCTCAATCTTCTCCTCCTTTAGCTTCTCAATGTTCTGGCCCTCCAATAACAGTGACGATGTGGTGGCAGATGCCTTGATACAGTGAAGAACCTCTTGCAGAGGTCGCACACAGATCCCCATCTTGTCATACGAAGACACGGTGACTTCAATTAATGTCTTTATGCCCTGAAGAGAACCCTCCAATCATTGCATTTGACCGAGTGGGTGTCCTCGAGGAAGAGGGGGAACCGTGAATGGGTGTCGTCTTCATTTCCTGCTTCTCTGTCTTCTGTCGTCGCGGAGGAGGGGACACAGTGGGAGACGAAATGAGGACTGCCTCTTTTGGCAGGGGGATCATTACGTCGACGACTTCTGCCCATATGTCGAGATGATCAAACACCCTCTTCCAGTAGTCTGTCATACAGTGCTTTTTATGTGCACCCTTCTTCACCTCCGTAATTAGGGCGTCTGATCTTGGCCACCTTTTAACCCTCGAACTGGTAGGGCCCACAATAGCATAGAAGATTGTCGTGTGTTAAAAAAACCAAATCTGCAGAGTGGGCAGAAGAAAATATTAGTAAAAGGCGTAGATACAGGTAACTTGTGTACTCTTTATACACGACTATATATTGGGTATTATCTTCGAAAACACGACTCAATATGTAATCATGTATAAGAGTACACGACTAGATATTGGTTCATGTCTTCGAAGACACGACTAAGAACTGAGCATCTTGTCGTGTCTTCGAAGACAATAAAAACCAAAAAGAATGGCTTACCTGAGTGACATATAAGGAGCCGTTTAGGTAACCACTGCCCCGTGACCCTCCTTCACATCTCGCCACTTGTCTGCTGGTGTGGCTTATACCAGAAAGCAGCATCTTATTGATTGCCCCCGCCCAATTGTAGGAGCTCAATCTTGGGAGGTCTTCTATGTATTGGTAAAAACACTGTAGCACCGATCTATTGCTGTGTGGAAACATAACCGTGGAGAAGATGAGGTAGATAATCATTTTTGTCATGTCATCCTCTGCCATCTTCATTGCTCCAACATTAAGCTTCTCAATGATTTCCTCTATGTAAAAAATATTCGGTTTCCTCACGGAGAAGTACTTCCTGAAGAATTCCCCTTGCAGTCGGTGTGACAAGGAGGGAACGATCTCAACTTTTTTGCCATTTGCGGGCAAGCCAGTGATAAGAGCAACTTCTTGCTCTGTAAAATTTAGCGACATCCCCTTATGTTGAAGACCTTGGCCGACTCATCTCAATACCTCACCAAATGGTCAAGGAGGTTCCTAGAAACTACGACGTCCTCAGCTTCAAAAATTACAGAAAAAACTCGCTTCTTTGATCAGTTCACCGCATCTTTGGTAACATTGTAGGAGAGCTGCACACTTTTTCAGCGCTCCGGGTTGACAAAACATCAGAATAACCGGTCACGCATTGTAAGATCTCTTTACAGGTGACTCTATATGTAACACCCAAAAAATTGGTACGTTAACTAAAGGTTTCTATTTTAGGAAAATGTTCTAAAATAGGAAAGTTTGTCGCCTGATTTGATTTCTGGTTGTGCGATGTGCTTTGATGTGTTATTTGATGTTTATGATGTGGTATGATTTGTTAATCGCATGACTATTAGTAGTAGAAAACCAGGACGTGAGGGTTGGTCCTGGCGCTGGGCACAACCTGGCGCTGAGGCCAGCCTGGCGCCAGGGTCTAAGAACACCTGACGCCAGGAGTGGGGCCAAGCGCCAGGGCACATGTTCAGTAGATGAGACTCATTTGAATTTTATAATTAATGGGTTAATTTTGGTTTTATACATGGTCCGTGGTCTACGCGAGATAGTGTAACGAGTAGTGCAACCGCGGGACACCAGAGTCATGTGTGTGCAGGACTCTAGCTTTAGATGCACAGACATGGGCGCAAGGCCATGTGGCATAGGCCCAGGGAGTCATGTGAACATGGGTAGCTAGCCACAAGGAGATCTTTAGAGGATTGGAGCGAATCTTGGTGCAAATCTACAGTTTGACCTAATCGCGGTGGATAAGGTAAGTACTGCGGTAATTGGAAAGTTATCGTTTCAGCTGAGATAATTATGAAGATAAATATGAATTAAAAAGGAAGTAATTAGAGTATCTTCTACCAGCCAATAGGAGGAGGAGATGCCACATAAGCAAGAGAGAGAGGGCGTCTTATTGGAGGGCTCTTATTTGGTAGTATCCTAGTTGAGTAGGGAACTAAACTTAATAAGGTAATATCCTAACTAAGAAGATTGCAACCTATCTAATGATGGAGTTAAATTGTTGGGTGCCCTAATCATAATTAAGGGAAGGAATCTAATTGGTTAGTTGGGATTTGGGATTAGGAAGGATCTAATTGGGAGATATCCTAGTTGGAGGAGGCTTTGGCTATAAAAGCAAGGAGGAGGTCGCCCATATGCTTCACGCCAAAAGCTTTGGACGCCTTGTGCTAAACCCTAGCTCTTCTCCCTTGCCTTGCCACCAATTCCAATAATCTTCTACCCCTTCCCTCAACCTCTTCTCTCGTGCGATCGAAGGTGTGGAGGTGTCGTTGCGAAGGAGAAGTGACGAGCTACGCGTAGAGGTGTATTTCGCATACATCTAAGTGGTAGGATGGTTTTTCCTAACCAATCTGGTTTGCAATCCTTTGTTTCATTTATTTTATGATTAATTGATGATCCTATTCATATTATCTCAGAGATAAGAGTGCCTAATGTTTGTTTCATGAGAGATTTCTCGTTGTTTGATAAATAAGAGTGCTCATAATGTCATACCTTGTTTAATGCTTCATGTTGATGCATATATACCTACTTTTGATGGGAATATCTATAGATCATGTCTCTTGAACGTGGATGGTCATGAAAGTTTTCTTATTTATTCTATTATGTCCTGATTTAATAGTCCAATATGGTTAAGGGATGTATTAATAATGTTAAAAGCTTAATTAGATCAAGGTTGATGCCTTGAATCTAGTTTAAGGTATTAGCATCAATTAGAATCATTATAATCATTAAGTTCCAGAACATACCATAGTCTAGAATTACTTTAGGAGGGGAGCAATTAAGGGTATTAATGTTATATTATCATGTTTAATGGGTATTAGTACGTGATTACCTATTATAAGTAAGTAATGTGCTCTCGGCCAGAACTGTTTCTACGCCAACAGTGCTCAGTATAAAAATCATAAAAATATGCCGTTAGTATGGTTATAAACTAGACTCATAGGGTTATCTTCTGTTAAAATTTCAGACTCAGATTCCTTCTGTGTTGACAATGGGGTCAGTCGAAAGTAGGATGTGTAGTATAAAACAGTTTACTGGAATTAGGGTTTTAAAGCACTAGTAAGTATTATTACTCATAATATGATATAATATGATTAAAATAATACTAATACAGTAAGATTAAACAACTTATGAGTCACTGTAATAAGTGAAGAAGTTTAAAAGAGTAAGACATTTTGACGAGTCAGCGTGCACAAGAGTCAATTTGGTCTTGTTTCTATGGTTCATCGTGGTGTTGGTTTGAGTATCCAATTGGAGATCAAACTTTTCTAGAAAGGTATTTTGATATTAAAAGTAATACAATTCCATACTTAGAGATATCCCTATCAAAGGTAAGACATGATGCATGATGTGTACTCCAAGAGTGAAATTCATTACTCCTTAGATCGTGAGTCTTCATTATTCTCTTCATTATGCGAGATATGTGAATCTTCTTGTTACTCCCTAAGAGAGAGCCATATATTGTTGAGAAACCTTGATTATTTGTTTCGTACTCCATGAGTGAGTCATTGCGGTAAGAGTTACCTATTCTCATAAAGGTAAGACTTGTGCTTTTGTTGAATCATTGTCCAGTTTGACATTGACCTCCACTTATTAAAAGGTGGAATCATAGTATACTCATGAGCCATTGCTAGATCCGTGTTGGTCTCCGATATTTATGGAACATGGTTTCCCTATTGCCCGAAAGGAGGCAAATACATACGTCTTAGACTGGTTGACATTACGGAAGGTCTTCAGTCTCCGCTCATCATGCCTGTAAGCACTGATGGGGCCAACATGCCTAGACGCGTGGCCGGGTTCCAAAAAGAGAACCTCTAGGATGTTCTGGTATATATTTTACCTCTTGCATATTGGTAAGTTCAGCGAGCAGAAATTGTAACTCCTTGCACCATAGATGCCTGGAGCCTTGAGTGTTTTGACCATTCTCTCCTTACACCGATATTTTTTGGAGTCATATTGAGATTGTTCTTTCCTATACTTTTCTATTGGAACTGTTATCATTTGACCTTGCTATTCATGCAACATAAACCTATGAGTGGTCTTTCAGAGAGTGTTTATTCCTGTTTATCTGAGTGATCTATTCTTCATAACCTATTTTATCTTCCTGGTGGGTTTTTACATCCTACTGGGTATTTCTATGAAATACTCATGCATCCTCTGATGCAGGCCTCAAAGATCAGTAAGTCAGGATTTTGCAGTTCAGAAAGGCATAACAGATGCGTGGGAGATGTCTTGAAGAATTGCTTTATTTACTCTATTGCATTTTGTTAGAATTTCTTTAGTGTTGGCCAGCGTGTGCCTGGATTTGATGCTTGCTTTATTTGACAGTTTTATTTAATCTGCTGTAATAATTTTAGTAGGATTCATTTGCTACATTGACAATGTTATTTAAAATTTGATGAAGAATTTCTTAGTTCTCAATTTCTAAGTTTCATTTTGAGTTCCTGGTGATGTCAATTAGACGTTCTTTTGTAACGATGTAATTGACCCGAGTGATCGAGTATTCGGTAGCGTCCCAAGGTTCCTATCTCGGCTTTTATTTAGTTACTTAAAGGCTTTCGCACTCCGATCGAGGTCAGGAATTTTGGGGCATGATACTATAGGAGCCTTTCTCTTCCTGCCCCTCTATTTTTGATGTCGAGGTACAAAAAGAAATTCGTGATCCTCCTCCTCTTCCTTTGGTATTTGCTCCATTGAGTCATCTCTTTTTGTATCCATCTGCAAGGAGATGGTACAAAAAAAATTACAACAATCGTATCGTGTACACAAAAACACGAATACAATAAATTTGTGATTTTACATACATTACTTAAACTAAATTAACAAATCGAAAAGTTAGAGCTACTCAAAGAAAAATCAGTATGGATTGTAGCTTACTGGTAATTTTTTGCTATTTTTGGGTGTACTTCAGTAACGATGAGGCGTCGTCGCCCAGAAAAATGAGTTTTGCCTCTGGTCATTGATCGTTTAAATATAAAACCCTTGCAAGTGCATAAGGCAATTGTACTACGGCGAGTATAAAAAGGGTTGTCGAACCTTATGGACGGATTAATATTTTACCAAATTCAAAAGAAAGCAGCAATGTTGATTCTAGACTAAGAAAGCAATGAACTTTAACTAAACTAAGGGTGCATTTGGAAAGCTGAAAAACCAATATTTCAGCCCTGAAAGGTGAAAATTATCACCTTTCAGGGTGAAAAGTGTTTGGAAGCTGAAAGGGTGACAAATGGTCGGTGACGGTGAAAGGTGAAAATTTTCACCTATCACCTGATTTGTGTTTGTTTAGCTGAAAGGGTGAATAGTGGTTCCTGACGGTGAAAGGTGATAAATTTTCACCTTTCACCCCTGAAAGGCTTACCAGCTTGACGAAAAAATCACGGGCTACCCCTCCCTCTCGTTTTTTAGGGTTTTTTCCCTTTCTCCTTCCTTTCATCGCTCACTCTCATCTGAGCCGCCATCACTCCCGTCCTCGACAATCTTCCTCCGACCGTATCTCACGCGACTCCCCCACCCCCCAATAAACCATTTTCCCCTCCCTCTTGCAACTCCTACCGCCGCACCGTCGTCGAAGACCGTCCCTTTTCATTGACGTCCCGGTAAGCACACGGCCCTGGAGTTTTGATTTTTGAATTTGAATCTGTCGATGGCGTATGCCTTTCTCCCTGTAATTTTTACCATAACATTTACTCTGAATGAGCATATGTGCGAGCTAATTGGATATTGATGCATATTCGTTGACGATTAGAGGAAGGAATATGATGCGGGTGAATGCATATGTACTGCCTCTTCGTTTAACGATTTTCGGTCGATCTGCTTATTTTAGGCCAATTTTAACAGTTTTTACTTTCTTTTGTTTTCACCTCTTCCACGATCTCCTTATTTATTAATCAAATACTTCTTCTTTTCGAGCCGATCGGACTCTCCCGATAAGCCACCGGGGGAATCGAGTATTCGAGTAATAGAGTACTCGATAGATCCATGGAACGTGATCCTGGCTCGACATCTGTAATCAGGGTCACAGTACACACAGAAATCGACTAATCGAGGACTCGATTACTCGATATATGTGTCTATCGTGTACCCGATTACTCGATTATTCGAATACTCTGTGATTATCGTGAGGTGTATGACGATCGAGTAATCGGGTCCACGGTACATGTATAGATCAAGTACTCGATTACTTGATCTGTCTTCCGTATACCCGATTACTCGATTCCTCGATTTCCATGTGGTTATCGTGATTATACGCCGTAGATGGCTCGAGATCGAGTTATCGGGTTCACGGTACACACATAAAGCGAGTAATCGATTACTCGATATATGTGTCTATCGTGTACCCGATGACTCGATTATTCGATTCCATGTGATTATGGTGAGGTGTATGATGATTGAGTAATCGGGTCCACTGTACATGTATAGATCAAGTACTCGATTACTCGATCTGTCTTCCGTATACCCGATTACTCGATTCCTCGATTTCCATGTGGTTATCGTGATTATACGCCGTAGATGGATCGAGATCGAGTTATCGGGTTCACGGTACATGATCTACACATGAAATATGCATTTTATTATCTCCTAAGCTTATGATTATGCTAGTGTTTGATTAGAATAACTACTACTTTAATATAGTTTTTGGTTTTTGTAGCAAACAAGAGTAATACACAAAAATGAAGAGAAAAGTGACTCGAATGGTTAAATTATCATAACTTAGTCTACAAATGTCGGATTGGACTGATTCAAGCTTCATTCAAGAAGTCAGCTTTCCAACGCCACCAACCACGCGCAATTCGGAGTTCGGGACACAAAGTTATAACCATTTGAAGTTTATAAACAATAACTACGATCGATCAGGAATCACTGCGATCGATCGCTAGAGCAGCAAAAGCACTATATTAAAGGACACGATCGATCGGCATCAAAATGATCGATCGTATCTACTGGAATTTTTGATCCGCCGAAGACAGTAACTACGATCGATCGGTATCATACGGCGTCGATCGCCAAGCGATCGATCGGAGGAAAATAACGATGGAATAGCGATCGATCGGCCAGCGAACGATCGTCAATACGTACGATCGATCGCCGTATGCGGCAAACCGGAATGAAGGCCTATTTCGACTTGGATTTGGAAAGGATTTTGAGGGTTTTCCTTCACCGCTATATATATGCCTTAAGGGAGAACGTATTGGGCACCACATATTCAACCTAGAGAGCAATTTGAGACCTTGGAGGCTAGAGCAAAGGAAGAAGAAGATGATGAAGATGAAGATGATGGATTCTCTTCCCATGCTTGGCTAAACTCCTATCCAAGGCGTAGATGAAGCCCAATAATCTGGTTGTGTAGTTTCTTTTCTCTCATCTTATGTTTTTATTCTAGTTGGTGTATGGACTTTATTGTGTAATCACCGTTAATTCAATAAAGATTTGTTCTTTGTACTCGAGAGAGACAAGAGTGAATTCTTGTGAGTTTCAATCCGAAGAATACTTGCGTATCCTAGAGGAACATGAGTAGACTGATGTGTTATATATCAATAAAGTTTCATTGGTTTATACTCGAGAGAGATAGATCACAATTCCATGTTTTAATTGTTTTATGTGTTACATCCGAGAGGAGAGCACTATATTTTGAGTTGACAAGTGTATGTCCGAGAGGAATATGCTAGCCAATTGGAAATCTTTATTCAAAAGAGAGAGGGATACGATACACTAGTTATTGTGGTGGATTCGAAGCCTTGGTCTTCTCCACATTGATTAAAACTCAGCTTAGTAGTTAAAGATCATAGCTTTATTTAGATTAAACAAAAACTGCAACTTTCTTCTATTGAATTTGGTAAAAGATTAATCCGTCCCTGAGGTTCGACAACCCTTTAATACTCACCGTAGTACAATTGCCTTGTGCACTTGCAAGGGTTTAATTTTAAACGATCAGTACACACATAAAGCGAGTAATCGATTACTCGATATATGTGTCTATCGTGTACCCGATGACTCGATTATTCGATTCCATGTGATTATCATGAGGTGTATGACGATCGAGTAATCGGGTCCACGGTACATGTATAGATCAAGTACTCGATTACTCGATCTGTCTTCCGTATACCCGATTACTCGATTCCTCGATTTCCATGTGGTTATCGTGATTATACGCCGTAGATGGCTCGAGATCGAGTTATCGGGTTCACGATACACACATAAAGCGAGTAATCGATTACTCGATATATGTGTCTATCGTGTACCCGATGACTCGATTATTCGATTCCATGTGATTATCGTGAGGTGTATGACGATCGAGTATCCGGGTCCATGGTACATGTATAGATCAAGTACTCGATTACTCGATCTGTCTTCCGTATACCCGATTACTCGATTCCTCGATTTTCATGTGGTTATCGTGATTATACGACGTAGATGGCTCGAGATCGAGTTATCGGGTTCACGGTACACACATATATCGAGTAAAGCGATTACTCGATTACTCGATATATGTGTCTACCGTGTACCCGATTACTCGATTAATCGACTATTTATGTGGTTTTCGTGAGGTGTATGACTATCGAGTAATCGATTACTCAGTCCATGGATATATCGAGTACTCAAGTACTCGATTACTCGATCTGTGTCTTCCGTCTACCTGGTTACTCGATAACTCGATTTCCATGTGGTTATCGCGCTTATACGACGTAGCTGGCACGAGAACTCGTACTCGGATAGACGGTAGACACATAAATCGAGTACTTGATTACGTCAACATCTCTCTTCTCATATGCTTCTTCTTGTTTGGTATAGATGGCAAGCCCAGCCAAGAAATCCAAGTATGTCAAACAGGTTGAGTGGAACAAGGAAGAGCACTATGCATTTATCGCATCGTATGCCGAAGCACTTATGGCGGGATTTTGTAAGGGTAAGGGTCTTCAACCCAGAGGATACGACTATGTAAGCCAAGAGTTGGCTAAGAAGGGTATAATTGTGAATAAAGAAAAAATACGCAGTCACTATGACAAGACTAGGTACCTCTACAATGCATAGAAGTGGATGTTAGATTACACTGGTTGTGGGTATAACGAAGCAACCCTATACCTCCGGAAATCCTGATTTTTGGAAGATTTTTAGACAGGTGCGTATAGTCTGACATTTTATTATGTAACCGTAATTTTGAATTTCTTGGAAACTCGGATACAGGATGTTTCCTTGCCATTCTAACTCTCATCTCCTTTTGCCGCAGAGACACCCGAAGGCCATGAGATTGAAGTCTTGGGGATACTCGAGAGAGATGGAGGGTCTATTATCGATAATATTCGATGGCAACCATGCTACTGGAAGTCAGGCTTATAATGGAAGGCCAAAAAAGGTGGTGCCCCCCAGTGCACAGCTGCCACCGGATAGTTCACACGGTACCGATGAGGACCACCCTAGGATGCAACCCAATGAATTTGATCAGTACTTGGGAGAGGATATGGGAGATAACACATACCCTCGTTCATTCTCTAACCTCCTTGATAGTGATATCCAAGCAAGCCCGATCGGCCCTGGCCCCTCAGTACGTCCTACTTGCAACCTATCTCAGGTGCACAAACATGAAACATCGATACTACTGTTATCCCATCATCCGGTTGTTTCGTGTCATCGATATTTATTTATATCTGTCTTACAGTTTTTGTGATAATAACATTATCCATGTTCTGGTTTGTAGGAGCCTCCGAATGCCGACTCTCCTGCTTCCCAAACTCCCCTACAGATGCCTCCACACGCCACCAGTGATCCCCTCAGGCCTACCCCTCCTACCCCTGGTGCCCAGTGATCGATTAAATATAAAACCCTTGCAAGTGCACAAGGCAATTGTACTACGGCGAGTATGGAAAGGGTTGTCGAACCTCAGGGACGGATTAATATTCTACCAAATTCAAGAGAAAAGTAGCAGTTTTTAATTAATCTAGAGAAAAACAATGAACTTTAACTAAACTAAACTGAGATTAATCAATAGGAGAAGTACAAAGGCTTCGAATCCACCACAATAGACTAGTGTATCGTCTCTCTCTCTCTTTTGAATTCAGATTTCCAGTTGGCTAGTGTATTCCTCTCGGACATACACTTGTCAATTCAACATATAGTGCTCTCCTCTCGGACGTAACACATAAATCAATTAAGCATATGGAATTGTGATCTATCTCTCTCGAGCATAAATCAATGAAACTTTATTGATATATAACAAATCAGAACACTCATATTCCTCTCAGACATGCAAGTAATCTTTCAGATTAAAATTCATAAAATCCACTCTTGTCTCTCTCAAGCACAAAGAATAGACTCAATGAATTAACTTTAATTGCATAACAAAGATTCATACACCAACTAGAGTAAAAATATAATATGAGAGAAAGAAACAATACAACCAATCAATTTGGCTTCATCTACGCCTTGGAAGAGAGTCTAGCCAAGCATGGGAAGAGAATCCATCATCATGTTGTTCTTCATCTTCTTCTTCTTTACTCTAGCCTCCAAGGTCTCAAAACTCTATTCTTGCATACCCAATACGTTCTCCCTTAAGGCATATATATAGGGGTGAAGGAAAGCCATCAAATCCCCTTCCAAATCCGAGTCAAAATAGGGTTAAATTGCGTTTTCCGTATGCACCGATCGATTGCCCGTATAACCCGATCGATCGCCTTGCGAATGTAGCCGAACGAAGCCGTTTTCCTTTGTTAATTGCTTCCGATCGATCGTATGGCGAACGACGACGGACGAAGCCGATCGATCGTTTTTACTGTCTTCAAAATCTCGCACAAGACCAAATATTCCAGTAGATACGATCGATCGTTTGGGTGTCCGATCGATCGTTTTCTTCAATGTAGTATTTTAAGCGGAAGACGCTATCGATCGCGTAAGGATGGGATCGATCGTTTCTACTGTCCGGAATCTTCAAATGGCTATAACTTTTTGCTCCGAACTCCGAATTGCATGTGGTTGGTGGCGTTGGAAAGCTGACTTCTTGAACTTTAACATGAGACTTGAATCAGTCCAATCCGATATTTGTACACGGAGTTACGATAATTTGACCATTGAAGTCCGTTTTCTCTTCATTTTTGTATCTTTGCTCTCATTTCCTACAAAACCAAAAACTATATTAAAGTAGTAGTAATTCTAATCAAACACTAGCATAAACATAAGTTTAGGAGATAATAAAATGCATATTTCATGTATAGATCACACCCCCAAACCTAGATTTTGCTAGTCCCTAGCAAAACAAAACAAAACAAAATCAAACAAACAACTAAAGGAACTAATGCATAAAGTAAACACCACTTTCGTAGGGAACACGATTGCATTGAGCATATGCAACAAGCCGTTAAACCTCTAGGTGTCCCTAGTAGGACGAGTGTTGTCTCGTGAGGGTTTGCAGCCATGCTACCCACAAACATGTATTTATTAATCTAATTAACCTAAGTGCAAAAACAAAGCAAAAATAAAAATATAGCAAAACACACAAACCTATCATCCCGACAAATGCACACTACAATGCTTAAGAAAATCAACCACATGTACTTGGTTCATAATCAACAGGAATATAGAAGCCCTCAAGTAAGTGGTTTTATTCCACACTTTCATCTTGGAAATTTTTGCTCAATATTATATAGCATGATAATGTAAATAGTAGAAAGTGTAGAACATTGTAGCAATACATTCTAAATCTCTGTTTATACAGATCCAGTGTTACCCATTAACCAAAGAACATCAGAATCTACATAGTCATCGTCATCTTTAGGTTCATGATAGCACAAATCTGCGCGCCTCCTTCGGGTCCAACATTCTAGATTTGAGAGGATAATACACCACAGACTTTTTTTTTTTCACTAGGACTGTGTAAGGCCTGACTTCAAGATGCTTAGGTTTAGCAATGACTCAGGCCAATGACTCCCAGCCAGTTGACTTAGGGCATTAGGTTTTAAGAGACCGCTTCGGGCCCGAGCATCAGCCTAAGTTAATCCTATAAAGTCAAGCAGCCCCTTTTCTTTCATTTTGTTTTCATTTTCATTTTCATCATTCATATTTTCAGCACATCTTTATTTTGTCCAGGCTGTATTATACTCTCAACCTATTTCCGGTTCCAATCCCTTGCCATAGCAAAGTAAATGGTATATCATGATCTTTTAAGCTCAACAGACAACTACACATCATCCAATGACTATGACTAAAGACATCCCACTGTAGATTAGTATTGAACAAATCTCTAGATGGTATTACTTTATGTAACTAGTGTGTGTGAGTGAATTTTCTTAGTTCAAGCACCTGTTCCAAGAGGACTGTAACAGAAAGATATGCTCAATTAAGTGTATCTATCCTCCAGTATACTTACTCACACTTCCAATGTAAATTAATCTCCTAAGAATTGTAACATGCATCATTACGGGATAAACTATCAAAACCTATGAAAAAGTACTAACAAACAACCTAAAAACTAATCAATTTTTTTTTTATTTTTTTAATTTTTAATTTTTTTTATACAAGTAATATTCCCTCCCCCAAACCTATTATGAACATTGTCCTCAATGTGAATAAAATATAGCATGACAATGAGCATATAACAAAGAAAATCAAATAAAGGAGAGAATACACCTGAATACGTGGGTTGCCTCCCACCAAGCGCTAAGTTTAACATCTTCAGCCAGACGAAACTCCTTTAGTTCAACTTATCCAGGGTCTTTCAATCCCACGTTCAGTCCCTCAGTGGTCCTACTACACACATTAAAATTAATGAAAGAAGGAGCAAATGAATCAGTGGGACAAAACCATGGGGGTGCACCATCCACCAGAGTATCAATCAGATGAACTGCGTAATAATCATCCGGTGGTGGATGTTGTTGTTGGGCATTAAAAACATTCAGTTTGACATTTAAATTTCCAAAAGACAATTTCAGCACCCCATCCCGACAGTTTATAATAGCATTGGATGTCGCCAGGAATGGACGTCCCAAAATTACTGGAATTTGACAACCAATGTTCGGTACAGGTTGTGTATCTAAGACAATAAAGTCCACAGGAAAGAAAAATTTGTCAACCTGTACCAAAACATCTTCAATAACACCACGTGGAGTTTTAATGGATCGGTCTGCAAGTTGTAGTGTTATTGTAGTCGATTTCAATTCCCCCAACCCAAGTTGCTCATACACAGAGTAAGGCAACAAATTTACACTCGCCCCCAAATCTAATAATGCCCTGTCAACAGTATGGTTCCCTATAACACATGAAATTGTTGGACATCCTGGGTCCTTATATTTCGGTGGAAGGTTATGTGTTAAGAGGAAACTCACCTGCTCGGTAAAGAAGACCTTTTTAGTCAAATTAGATTTAGCTTTTCGCTTTTGGGTACAAAGGTCTTTCAGGAATTTGGCATAGGCAGGGACCTGTTTTATTGCATCTAGCAAAGGGAGATTGACCTTCACCTGTTTAAACACCTCGAACATCTCCTCCATCTTATGATGAGATTTATTAAACGGGGAGGGTTTGTCCAGGCATTGTGGGAATGGTACCCTGGGAATATAAGATCTCTCTTTCTGGGCCTCGGGTTGATTATCCGATGGGGTTTTAGAACTAACAGGTATGGCTTCGATGGAAGTTGGTTCTTTGTCTTCCTCATGGGAAGGTGTCTCACTCGAAGGGCTAACAATGAGATCCTGAACCCTGTTGTCAATTTGTTTACCGCTCCTCAAGGTGGTTATGGCTTGCACTTGTTCAGGAGGGTAATGGGAGGCCTCAGCTACAAACTGGCCTCGAGGGTTTTGCTGGGGTTGGCTCGGCAGGGTTCCTGCTTCTCTACGGTTCAGTGCTTGAGCTAGCTGTCCCAATTGGGTCTCGATCTTGGCAATAGATTGTGTATGAGAATGGACTAGCTGGGCCTGGGACTTTTGTTCATTTGTCAGCTCAGTTAAAACCGTGAGCATGGTGGATTGGGTGGCCATTATTTGGCTCAGCTGGTCTTCAATGGTTGGTTTCTTATTAGATTGGCCAAATTGCGGGGCTGAGGATGGTTGGTATAGTTGAGGTTGGTTTTGAAATTCCTGTCTTCGGGCCTGATTAAAAGTACGCCCTGGATTAGGTTGCCTCCAAGAAAAATTAGGGTGATCATGCCACCCAGGATTCTAAGTGTTGGAGTAAGGATTGTTGGCTCTGGGAAAAGTTTGTGCACTGTTGACATGCTCTTGTACTAAGTCTAGATACTGGAAGGCTGCAGGGCAGTCAACAATAGTGTGCATAGGGCTGGCACAGATGGTGCAGGCATCATGAGAGGTTGGGGTATAAGGTGGGGTCTGTGAGAACAACCTGTCAAATCTCTCAGTTAGGGATGCCACTTGGTGTTCTAGGTTTTTGGTAGCTTTAACATCATACATGCCTCCCCTTGAGGCACTCCTGCCAGGCATATGGCCTTCAGATCTATAGAGGGTGGCACTGTGTAGAGAGTTTTCGCTCAGGTCCTCTAGTAGATCCCAAGCATCATCCGGAGTCTTTTTCATAAATGTGCCTCCACAGGAGGCGTCTATTAAGGTTTTATGCTGATCGCACACACCCTCATGAAATCTCTGTACTAATTGCCACTTGGGCACATCATGGTGGGGACAGGACCGGAGTAGGGCTTTCATCCTCTCCCAGTTTTCATGGAATTGTTCATTAGGTATCTGGGTGAAAGTGATGATTTCATGGCGGATCTTATTGGTCCGCCCCACAGGAAAGTATTTCTTGAGGAATTCGGCTTGAAGTTCCTCCCAAGTGGAAATAGAGTTGTGCTCAAGGGAGTACAGCCATTCCTTGGCCCTATCTTTTAAGGTGAAGGGGAACAACCTAAGGCGCACCTGGTCATCCGATAATGTGAGATTGAATGTGGTGTTAACCTCCAAAAAATTTTGGAGATGCCTATAAGGATTCTCATTAAGTTGGCCGTGATAAGTGGGCAGCATTTGGATGATGTTTGGCTTGATTTCAAAATTGGCCACGGTAGCAGGTAGTAGGATACAGGAAGGGGAGGTGTAGGCTGTTGGACGGTAGTAATCTTGCAGGGTTCGGGCATGGGGGATTAATGGATTCTGGTTTAGACCAGTACCATCCCCGAGGTTCATGTTGTTCGCCATATGTTGGATTTCAGGAATTGATTGTCTAGGAGTTTTCAAAATTCTGTAGAGTCACTCAGGATCAGGGTCAAAGGCTAAGTCGGGGTTCAGGGAACGACGACCATGCATGCACAAATAAAATCAAACAAAACCTGTGCAGTCCTAATAGCGACAACTAGCAAACATCAACCCTAGATAGCGACAACTAGCAACCTAATAGCGACAACTAGCACGTCATGCAATCCCACAAAGAAAAGGAAAACACCAAGCACCCAAATTTATTCTAAAAGAGGGTTAAGAGAGTGCAAACGGTGGGAAGGGATGACCCTTCCAACGATGACGAAAATCAGCGTCCTCTCTTAATCCTGCAAAAAGAAGAAGAAAGCAATTAAGCTACTAAATAGAAGTCTAAAGGAAACTAAACTACTCTAACACTAACTATGCTAAGAATTTAGTAAACTATTGTGCCGTCCCCGGCAACGGCGCCAAAAACTTGATCGTTTAAAATTAAAACCCTTGCAAGTGCACAAGGCAATTGTACTACGGCGAGTATGGAAAGGGTTGTCGAACCTCAGGGACGGATTAATATTCTACCAAATTCAAGAGAAAAGTAGCAGTTTTTAATTAATCTAGAGAAAAACAATGAACTTTAACTAAACTAAACTGAGATTAATCAATAGGAGAAGTACAAAGGCTTCGAATCCACCACAATAGACTAGTGTATCGTCTCTCTCTCTCTCTTTTGAATTCAGATTTCCAGTTGGCTAGTGTATTCCTCTCGGACATACACTTGTCAATTCAACATATAGTGCTCTCCTCTCGGACGTAACACATAAATCAATTAAGCATATGGAATTGTGATCTATCTCTCTCGAGCATAAATCAATGAAACTTTATTGATATATAACAAATCAGAACACTCATATTCCTCTCAGACATGCAAGTAATCTTTCAGATTGAAATTCATAAAATCCACTCTTGTCTCTCTCAAGCACAAAGAATAGACTCAATGAATTAACTTTAATTGCATAACAAAGATTCATACACCAACTAGAGTAAAAATATAATATGAGAGAAAGAAACAATACAACCAATCAATTTGGCTTCATCTACGCCTTGGAAGAGAGTCTAGCCAAGCATGGGAAGAGAATCCATCATCATGTTGTTCTTCATCTTCTTCTTCTTTACTCTAGCCTCCAAGGTCTCAAAACTCTATTCTTGCATACCCAATACGTTCTCCCTTAAGGCATATATATAGGGGTGAAGGAAAGCCCTCAAATCCCCTTCCAAATCCGAGTCAAAATAGGGTTAAATTGCGTTTTCCGTATGCACTGATCGATTGCCCGTATAACCCGATCGATCGCCTTGCGAACACAGCCGAACGAAGCCGTTTTCCTTTGTTAATTGCTTCCGATCGATCGTATGGCGAACGACGACGGACGAAGCCGATCGATTGTTTTTACTGTCTTTAAAATCTCGCGCAAGACCAAATATTCCAGTAGATACGATCGATCGTTTGGGTGTCCGATCGATCGTTTTCTTCAATGTAGTGTTTTAAGCGGAAGACGCGATCGATCGCGTAAGGATGGGATCGATCGTTTCTACTGTCCGGAATCTTCAAATGGCTATAACTTTTTGCTCCGAACTCCGAATTGCGCGTGGTTGGTGGCGTTGGAAAGCTGACTTCTTGAACTTTAACATAAGACTTGAATTAGTCCAATCCGATATTTGTACACGGAGTTACGATAATTTGACCATTGAAGTCCGTTTTCTCTTCATTTTTGTATCTTTGCTCTCATTTCCTACAAAACCAAAAACTATATTAAAGTAGTAGTAATTCTAATCAAACACTAGCATAAACATAAGTTTAGGAGATAATAAAATGCATATTTCATGTATAGATCACCCAGCGTAAGACTACGAAGAGGAAGACTTACTCCTCTTCTGAAATGTCTACCGGCTTCCAGTCGCTGTCTGACGCTATGATGGCAAGAAATGCGCTTGCCGAGAAGCACGATCGGCAGCTGTCCGAGGCGAAGGTCGCAAATAAGCAAGCACAGATTGATGAAATCAACAAATGTTTTCGTTTACTACGCCGCCTCCCTGGATATGACCCATCTAACCCAATGTACAGTTTTGCAATAACATTATTCTCGTCGGAGACTAATAGACAGTTGTGGCTGCACCTAGAAGACGATGAATATTTTGCTGAGCAGTGGTTGAAGAACCTGTGGAATGGGAAGACACCGCCCATCTAGATGCGTGCATCACTATTGATTTCAAGAAACTTGTGATTTTATGACTGTTGTATAAGATGTTATCTACTTTATGCATTTGTGGACTTCGTGTGGGGTGAACTAAATTTTTTTTTTCCTGCCAACTATTCTCCATGTGATTATTGTCCTTTATGATACTGTATGCATGTGACTCCTCTGACCTATATGTAGGCCATGAGTGTGTGGTGAATGAGTTTCTCCATGTCAGTATTGCCTTCTCTCGTACTGTTTGCATGTGAGTCCAGGAATGCTTATATATACATCTTCTAGGTGCACCTCGTTACTTACTTATATGTCTTCTACCTTTCCTCCGCCGACCACGGTAATGGAGGCTATCGTGTACTCGCATTGACGATAGACACCCGAAGGCTTATTTACATTTGATTACACGAGTATCGTTTGATACTTCCTGGTTAGGGAACCCATGGACCCTATGGTAAGCAAAGCTTTAATGTTCATTTAAGCAGTATTAACATTTATTATTTGTCAATCAGTAGTATGTTCATTTCGTTATTCTCACTTTCTAGAGGTGGAAGTATTTTGGCAACGACGATGAGGATGCTGCAATAGTTAATCAGTGTGCCATTGCTATGGAATATTTATCAAATCATCCATCTCGTAATGTTGTTCACCCACATCGCCACAGGGGAGAGGAGTTGGTACGTGACATGTTATATACTGTCACGAATGATCGAATGTGCAGGGACGTCTGTCGTATGAACAAACAGACGTTCGTTGAATTATGTAGACAGGCTAGAGCATCCGATCTGGAAGATAGTCGAGGCGCATCTGTTGAACAACAACTCATGATATTTTGTCAGCTCATGGGTCACGGTACATCTGTTCGTAAGTTGGGGCATGAATTTTCCCACTCAGAAGAGACCATACATCGGTATGTGTATAAGGTGTTCACCACGTTAGAGCAATGGTTCCATGCTAGAATCTCCACCATGGTTCCACTCGAGCACATGCCATCTTACATTCGGAATAATAGAAAATTTTATCCATATTTCAAAGATTGCGTTGGGGCAATAGATGGCACGCATGTCATGGCGAAGGTGGAAGTCGGATGTGTCAAATGCATATAGGGGTAAACAAAAGGTGACTACACAAAATGTCATGTGTGTGTGCGATTTCAGCATGCGTTTCACTTATGTCGTCACAGGGTGGGAGGGGTCCGCCCATGATCAGCGAATTCTCGACTCAGTATTAGAAGACGAAAATTCTGCTTTCCCACGACCACCGTCGGGCAAGTACTACGCGGTTGACACAGGATATGCGAACAAGCTAGGTTTCCTTGGTCCTTACAAGGGGCAAGGTCACAGGTATCATGTTGCTTCTTTCCAACAACGACGGCCAACTGGAAGGCATGAGATGTACAACTACATACATGCGTCTCTCCGGAATATAATTGAGCGTGCGTTTGGGGCATTCAAAAAACGTTGGCACATTATGGAAAACATGCCCCTTATCCAATTGAGATGTAAGGAAAGTTTGTGTATGCTTGTGCCACGTTGTACAACTTTATTCACGAGCAACACAATAGTGCCGCTGATTCTGACATGAGAGATTGGTTGCTGCCCGCGTACGAAACAAATGAAGCTTTCCGAGTGATCGAAGAACCATCTAATGACAATCATTCATCTAGTAGTCATGCTGGAGAATGGTCAGGGCCAGATGATGGAGTAATGGTTCAGCTGCGAGATCGAATCCAGGATGAGATCGGGAACTCCCTAGATATCCTCCCTGATCCACCGGCGAGTCAGCCACGTCGGGGACGGTAAATGTGTGCCATTTACATCTCCTTGTCATGCATATCGAGCAATTGAGGTCAAGATAAGCACATCAGTCGAGTCATATACGGCACGAAGTGGTCCTGACCAAGCAAGTCGAGCAATCGAAACCACGTTAAGCTCTTCAGTCGAGTCATCGACGTGATGATCGTGGTCCTTGCCTGGATCGAGATCGAGCAATCGAGGTCACGATAAGCTCTTTAGTCGAGTCATCTCAGGCACGACAGTGGTCCTTGCCTTGCATATCGAGCAATCGTGTTCACGATAAGCTATTCTGTCGAGTCATCCATTGGTCGATATATTTGAAGGAATTGCAAATCATGTAAGGGCAAGTATTAATAAATGAATATATCATTATGTACATGAATCTCTCAGTAGGTACATGGCAATGTCTATATGTAAAGTAATGAACATAGCCTTACGGATACTTTAATATCATTATGTACAGTAGTTTCGCTTTTTCTAGTACACTACGATCTTTTAGCGGCCAATGCGATGTCCTGTAAACCTTCTGCTGCTACGTCGTCAAATTCCCTCTCGATACTTCCCCTTAACAGGACTGTCGCGATCATCGGCCGATAGAGCATTGTTATCGCCGTCTGATCAAAAACTGGTTTGACGACCCCCGATGCCAACTGTGCTGCGTACATTATTACGTATATTCTGCAGTCTGCGGAATTACGTTGGAAGGGTGCATCCCTTATTTGGGACATAAACCAGCCGTCAGCTCCCTTCATCTTGAAGTGGGTTGATAGGATCTTACCCAGGCAGGCAACTACACGATCGGCAGCCAGCTTATGGTGTGGATGCGTCGCTGGATGGCCGGTAAGAGGATTGTAGAAGCGCCACCATAGGGTGGGGAAGTGTAGAATCAGCAAGCAGTAATGGGTATTTATGTGAATTGGGAAGAAGGCATACGTTATTTTCCTGTCGATTCCCTTCAGCAGGCTATTGACCAACTTATCTATAAGCTGTTTATTATCAGCTTTGGGCATGAACTCCTACATAAGAATGAAATATGAAATGAGAAGTATATATATTAGATGATTGTCGACAAAACCATGTAAAAATAAGTTGAGGTCACACACTTACGAGTTCAATATATTTAGTGGCCATGATTCCTCCAAAGAAGCAGTATGGATACATCAATACATCACTGTTCATCTGTTGCCTCTTCCGGAGCAGTTCAAAGAACGCATCAATGACCTGCATGTATTTGATTAAAACAACCATCGAGTATAACGATCAACGAAATACCATCGATTAAATTAGCATCATGTGCATGTACCGTATAGTTTATTTCCTCGGTCCGCAGCAATCTTAAGTAGTCGTAATCGTATAATGAATCACTCGGATACTTCTGCCTGGGGTGCCTCATCCAGTGCATAATCGTCGTTCGATCTTTAGGCGACAACACATCCATTTCAAAGCATATCTTAGTTCCCACATAGTCGGTGGGTACGTCTGTCGTCTGACGAACTTCTGCTGTTTCAGCCTCCATTACTTGCTCCTTTCCCTTTCTGCCAAGGTGCGTATCGTCACCCTTCTCTTCAGACGGCCGGGTCTCATTAGGTCGCACCGCTGCTCGAGGGGTCGGTCGATCCGGGAAGGCCTTAACTAATCGCCTTCGTTTACCTTTCAGCACTGTAGGAGCGGGTGGGAAGGCAGAAGTGGGGGCAGGTTCGTCTTCAACCTCAGCGCGTAACTTTTGGAGGAAGCTATGTACAAGTTGAGCATTCCCGCGCATAAACTTTGGCATAACCGACGGTGGCACTGCCTCGGCGCGAGTCCTCTGTGCCCTATATGCTACAAAGATGCAAAAGGCAATGACGGACATGAGGATTCCCATTTAGAGGAATGTATAACGTGCAACTACGATAGACATGCCATCGTGCAATCGAATACACGATGGGCACCTCTATCGTACAAGCGATTACACGATTGACAGATCTATCGTGTCATCAATTATACGATGGAGACATCTATCGAGTAATTAAGTACTTGATTGGCATATATATGATGAATTATATCAGGCGGGTGATAGGAAAATTACCTAATTTTGTTGTCTTGTGGGCGGGCACCTTGTGCCGGGTAGGAATGGCCAGAGATATAGGCGATTCGGTTGGAGGCCGCTCTGCCTCAGGCCGGGGTGACACATCCGGCTGGTCCATTTCGGGGCACTCGGCCGGCATCGCAGGGGGGGAATGACGAACATGTGCTGGCAGCGTAGTTGTTGTTGACGGCATCCGACTCGACTCACCGCGTACGGGGTGTGTCCGCTTTCGGCCGACACGCCCATGCGGATGAACCTTCTGGGGTGCTTGCCGGGGAGCTTCTGGTACGGCAACTCCCAGTTTGACAACTAGGCTTCTGACTGAGTGATTCCACTCCTGCATTTTTTGAATACCCTCAATAATCTGAGGGACTCTGAAGCCTCGACTTTCCATCATATCGCTCTGTTTGAGGGCGACATTAAGGAGGGAATTAATCCCCTCAAGAACACCCTGCAGGGAAGTGACATGATGGTGGACAGTTGGCGTCTGTGTCGACCTCGGTGACGTCGGAGGTTGAGGTTGGTGGAGGGGGATGAGAGATAACTCTTCCGATAATGGGGATATGACATCAACGACGTCGGTTTGGACATCCAACATCTCCAATATGTGAACATAATACGGTCGAAAGCGGTGATGGAATTGGATTCCCTTATTTGCTTCATCCACCAGCACCCCAGCTCCGGGCCACCTTCTCACTCTTGGACTACATGGACCCATAGTGGATTGAAACAGATTGGTGTGCTCGAAGAACCATATCTGCAGAATGAGAACAGAAATCATTAGACACTAATGTATATATACAATGATACCGAGTCATCGAGGACGCGATAGTCAAGACTATCGAGTAATTGACTACACGATAGAGGAACCTACCGCGTAATTGACTACACGATATCCATACCAATCGAGTAATCGATTACACGGCATCGAGTAATCGATTACACGGTAGAGATGCATATCGAGTAATCCAGGGGACGATATCCACTACCATCAAGTACTCGATTTGACGAAATCTACATGAAACGAGTTATCAATTACACAATAAGCTGAATATAAGGACTCACCTGTAAGACATACGCGGCTCCTGCCAGAGTCCCACCACTACTCGTCTCTCCGGAAGATCTAGAGTGCAAACATCTAGATGAATGTGACATTTTTGAGACAAGCATTTTATGGATGGCGCCCGGCCAATTATACTTGGACAGTTGGGAGAGGTCGTCCAGATAGTCGCATAGTTTTGTAGGGACTGATCTTGACAATTGTGTGAAGAGCGTGGTTGAAAACATGTGGAGGACGATAATACGAACCATGTCATCATCTGAAAGATCTGCTACCCCCCGCAGACATTTATCAAGTAGTTCTTCAATGGATTGCCTATCCGGTCTCCGTGTGGAGAAGTACTTACAGTAGAATGAGCCTTCCGGGGCCAGCAGTTTACCGTTAGGGGATTTCCAATTAACAATCTCACCAGATGCCCGTAACCCAGTGATGAGGCCAACATCCTGCTCAGTGAAGGTTAACCTTCTACCCTTGATGTTGAACACCATCAGACGCTCATCCCAACAGTCCAACAACACATCAAGCAAATTTCTAGCCACAACTACATGACGGCCTTCGAATAACAAATGAAAAGCCGTCTCTTTCAATAGGTCCATGCAGTGTGGGTAACGCTCTGCAACTTGTAGAGATTTGGTGAGAGCGCCGGGTGTACACTGGGTTCGAAGGCTTGGCCTCGCGTTATACTTCCTCGGGGACTGGGAAGATCGCTTCTCTTGGGTGGGATTTGGCGGTGGATTCATCTAGTCTGGGAATGCATCCAGTAGGATTTAAAATCAGGTTACGATATTGAAAGCATCGGGATCCAGTGACACGATATGCGAGCGCAATCGTGCCATCGGACACACGAAAAAAAATAACAAAACAAATGTCGGATTTTTAAATCTTACCGGTGGGTGGATGTGTCTTTGGAAGAATGGTCAGCTCGACGATAACCTGACACCCTGAGGAGGGATACCCTGCAGATCGACCGGCTTTAAATTGACTGGAGGCCTATCTCCGCCGCTGGCAATATGGAACCCCACTGCCGCCGGAAAGTGGAATCGCGAAAACCTAACCGAGTAGTCGCAGTTGCGCAGTGGCGATGAAGCTCCGGAAACGGGTATTAATAATTGGGTGAAGGGCGAGAGCAATTTGGGAAAGTAGGTGTCGGGAGTGACGGGTCCGGCATGCACTCTGACACGTGCGTTGAGTTACTCGGCACCCATGTATAATGACACGATGAAGGGCACACGGCACTCAGACAATGAGACGTTTGACGTGGCGGTCGCGAAAGCGAATAATAGAAAACCTCCGATACCGAGTAATCGATTACTCGATCAGCACCAAGATCGAGTAATCGAAACGACGATAGATGCCCACGCGATGAGGTGGAGACCGAGTAACCGATTACACGTTGAGCAAGTACTTCGACATCCCGATTACACGATAGAGATGGGTTTTCAAGAGCGGACTAGACGATGGGCACATAAATCGAGTAATCGGTTACTCGATGAGAAACGCAATCGAGTAATTCTACCAACGATAGATGCCCACGGATGTGGAGAACGAATAATCGATTACACGATGAGCAAGGCTCCCATCCGGCGTCTCTAGCCGCAGAACCCTACCGCATATTTTGGGGATATGGGTAGGCAATTGATATATTAGCAAGGGATATTTTCGGTATATTTATGCCCTGACATGGTGTTTCTAACAGTGCTTCCCAAACGTAAAGCAGTCTGATAAATTTTCATGCTCCCAAACAGAAATCAGCAAATCTTCAAACAAAGTGAAACTTGTCACCTGTCACCCATGTTAATTTTCAACTTCCAAACATACGTCAGCTATCAGCCTTGAAAATTTTCACCCTGTTTTATTTTCTGCTTCCAAACGCATCCTAAGTGAGAATTAATCAATGTGGAGAAGACCAAGGCTTCGAATCCACTACAATAAACTAGTCTATCGTTTCTCTCTCTCTTTTAAATAAAGATTTCCAATTAGCTAGTATATTCCTCTCGGACATACACTTGTCAACTCAAAATATAGTGCTCTCCTCTCGGATGTAACACATAAATCAATTAAAACATGGATCTGTAATCTATCTCTCTCGAGTATAAACCAATGAAACTTTATTGATATATAACACTTCAGTTTACTCACGTTTCTCTCGGATACGCAAGTATTCTTCGGATTGAAACTCATAAGAATTCACTCTTGTCTCTCTCGAGTACAAAGAACAAACCTTTAATGAATTAACAGTTATTACACAATAAAATCCATACACCAACTAGAGTAAAAACATAAGATGAGAGAAAAAAAACTATACAACTAGATTATTGGGCTTCATCTACGCCTTGGAAAAGTATTTAGCCTCGTATTAGAAGAGAAATCACCCTCATGTTCTTCATCTTCTTCATCTTCTTCTCTCCTTTGCTCTAGCCTCCAAGGGTGTCTCTATATTCTCTGGTGCTCAAAACGTTCTCCCATAAAGCCTATTTATAAGTTTGAAGAGAATCCTCTTCCAAATCTGAGTCGAAATAGGTCTTATTTCGGTTTGCCGCACACGACAATCGATCGCTCCGTATTGCCGATCGTTCGCCTACCGATCGATCGCAATTCCTTCGTTATTTTCCTCCGATCGATCGCTTTGCCGATCGATGCCATATGATACCGATCGATCGTAGTTACTGTCTTGCGCGGATCAAATATTCCAGTAGATACGATCGATCATTTCCTTTAATAATACTGTTTCGCGGCTGAGGCGACCGATCGCATTGATAGCTGATCGATCGTGGTTACTGTTCATGAATTTCAAATGGCTATAACTTTTCGCTCCGAACTCCAAATTATGCGTAGTTGTTGGCGTTGGAAAGCTGACTTTAACATGAAGCTTGAATTTGTCCAATCCGAGATTTGTACACGAAGTTATAATAATTTAACCATTTGAGTTACTTTTCACCTCATTTCTGTGTATGACTCTTGTTTACTACAAAAACGAAAAACTATATTAAAGTAGCATTTATTCTAATCAACACTAACATAAACATAAGTTTAGGAGATAATAAAATACATATTTCATGTGTAGATCAGTCATCGGTGACAAAAGGACTAGCCTATTTGGGAGTGTTCCTCGCTGCCTAGCTGCCAAAAAATTAGCCCGCCAGAAACCCTAGCCGGAATACGCTCCAAACGCGTGTAATAGTCACTCCGCTGGTTGCATGGAGCAGTAGGGAGCCGCAGAGGGACATCGATAAGGTCGCCCCTCGAAATCACCGCAGGTGGCCACTCTAAATCGCTGCATTTACTTTCTCAAACCGAGGTACAAAAAGAAATTCCTGATCCTCCTCCTCTTCCCTTGGTATTTGCTCCATTGAGTCATCTCTTTTTGTATCCATCTGCAAGGAGATGGTACAAAAAAATTAAAACAATCATATCGTGTACACAAAAACACGAATACAATAAATTCGTAATTTCGCATACATTACTTAAACTAAATTAACAAATCGAAAAGTTAGAGCTACTCAAAGAAAAATCAGTATGGATTGTAGCTTACTGGTAATTTTCTGCTATTTTTGGGTGTATTTCAGTAACGATGAGGCGTTGTCGCCCAGAAAAATGATTTTCGCCTCTGGTCATAGGCGACAAAAGGACTAGCCTACCGGAAACCCTAGCCGGAATACGCTCCAAACGCGTGTAATGGTCACTCCGCTGGTTGCATGGAGTCATAGGGAACCGCAGAGGGATGTCGACAAGGTCACCGCTCGAAATCGCCACAGGGGGCTGCTCTAAATCGCCGCCTTTGCTTTCTCGAACCGAGCCTTTCGTGTTGTCTTCAATACACCCTTTCTCCCCCTTTCTTATATCTAAGACACGAAAATACTTAGAGAAGGGCATCTTCGGTACTCTAGGTACCGATTCCAGGTTAGGTTATACGGTATTTCAGGAAAAAAATTAGGTAATATGGGGAAATGAAAAGTGGCGCCCAGTAATATGGAAAAAAGCTCGTTAAATTCACATCCACACGTGTCAACAACATCTTATTTTTACCCTTCATGCATGCAACACATCCTTGCTTAATGCATGCAAGAACGAGTTTAACGAGTTCTGCCTTCAGAGAAGCTTAGCTGCCACAATCCATTTTTTTCTTCACATGAGCTAAGGACGAGTTTAAATTTTGAATTACAAAAAAGAAGGGCATAAAGCTGAGCTTTTGCAAATCAGAGCCTGACACTGAGTCAATATTATTTGAAAAAAATTCCACCATATTATTAAGTGAAGGACTACGTACAGCCTGCATGTCTTTAGTTACATGGATAGGAAATTATCACTTTTGACAGCAGTCACTTGCCAGAGAGAGAGTGATGTGCGTTTTTTAATTGACAAAATATAGAATTGAATGGTGAGATCTGAGTTTCATAGGTGATACTTTCGTAGAATGTGCTATCATAATATCATCATCATATTCCTTAACCGGATATTTTCAATACCAAATGATGGAAAAAAATCTAAGCAAGGAAACATTATGTGGTAATTATTTCGCACCCCACTGAGGTACAAATTGACCAGCCCGGCCTTATCTTCATTTTCCTGCGAGTACCCGTGATCAAGGCAAATTTGAAAAGTCATCAACGGCATATGTACTCGTGTGGTCCATAGTATGTTGGTTTAATTTCTTCGAGCCGTAGATTGAGTATATTCCTGCTGACTACTACTCACTTGAGAATAAACATGCACACGCTTGTATTGTTTGTTATTATTTGTTCAAAATGGGCTGCTGACTTGGGTCAGTGCTCTTCCTTTTTGAGACTAAATCAACCTTACATATACATAAACATCAATTTAAAACTAAAGGAACAACTGTTATCTACAAAATTAAGCTTATGGCTATTAGACTATTGTCCATGTAATAGCAGCGAAATGGTCATATCTATTGACATGGTCGCAGAGGAACCTTAACTGCATCTACACTTACCATAATTTGGTTTATGGAACTCCTCTTCAGTTTTTAGGTCGTGACTTTAAAAAATGCATAATAATACATAAATTGTTTATAATGATAAGAAATAAACCATGCGAAATAATTAGCACAACATATGGAACCAAAAGTGGGCAACAAGGAAAAATATATACCGAGACAGGAGAGACATTTGCTCATAACTGGAATTTACAAATAGACAGGTCTATAAGATCAAAGATACTCCATTTGATCTTGAATTTGCTAAGTCAGCTTTAATTAGCTATGTATGCCAATCATCCTATCTACTTACCGTTGATAGTTCATTATCAGTTAGTCCCTAATTGAGGATGTTTCGAATGTCTTTATAACTTTTTCTTCATTGAGCAGCTTGCCTATAGCTTGCAATCTTGCATTAACCACTCAATCTAAATCTAAACAACTTCTTTGGATAATGATTGGTTCACTTTACCGTGCAAAAAAAAAGGATTGGTCCACTTCCTGGACTATTATCTTTTTTTGTTTCATAATTACTTTGTAGGGTACATCTTAATTAGTGCTAGCTCTTTAGAAATGGTAACTAAGCTCAAACTAGCTACAAGCATATGTACCGAAAAAAACATCTAGCCATTGTTTAAAGATTTATAGTGCTCTTATTGAACTTTTTTTCTATAATATTCTCTTATTAGACTTATGGACATCCGCGTTGCATAAATCTCCGTCACTCTCGATCACTCTATGTAGAAAACATTGTCACAAAGTTATTGTACGAGTATGATAGCAACTTTAAGTTGGTCAGACTTATGGTAAGATAACTGGCTAAAGAGTAGAAATGCCCACAACTACTCATACCGTTTGCATGAATTTTGCTGCAAACACTTTCAAGGAACAGGCAATGTTAAAATTGAGTTCAAAGCACCATTTTGGAGCGGAGAAACATTGGATGGCTATACTTCTTTGATTTGGTTAGGGAAATGATATTTGTGCAGCAGATTCTTACACATTTTCCATACACAGCTGATGTGTATGAAAATGAGTGGGTGAACTGATGTGACCCCATATCAGTTCACCCACTCATTTCCATACACATCAGCTGTGTATGGAAATGTGTAGGAATCTGCTGTAGGGTTATCACTGCCCATTTGGTTAATACATTGGAATTTAGATGGCCATACATTATCAAGTCTCTAGTCAACTCCATGATGCAGGCGCGTTAGCTAGACCGGACTTAGTCTTCACATTTTAATTTTGAAAAACATGAAGGGAAGGACAAGTGTAATGTGGATGTTATGTAGTACAGAATTGGATAAATCCAATAAATAGGTTCATGTCCCAAGTCCAACAACCATGAGAGCCGTACAATTTATGGTTGTTGTTGGTACTGGTAAAGCAAAGCTCAGCATACTATTTATTTCCATCACCTGTCTTCCCCTCTTGCGTCTTTGAATGTCACCAAAGTGGCTAACGCTTGCTTCAGCAATATTTACTGCAAGAAAGGATATATACTCCAGGCATTTATAGAGAAGGGGGTCTTGTGTTTGAGTAGTTAGGATGTAGGAAATTCAATGGATGCCCACCAACACGAGACTTATAACGATATCGATTATTTAATGGTGTGGGTAACTGTACTTTAGTATTCTTGTCAAAAACTGCATGCGATATTATTTGAATTGTTCAAATTTAATTGAAGGGTATAGACGCAGCTTGTTTTATGTGATTGTGAAGATGGAGAAAGAAAGTGATTGGATCTTCAGGAGAATAAAAAGAAGAAAGTGAAATGGTAGGAATAATTTGAGTCTTGTTAATATGCTTCAAGCCAAGGATCAACCGAGATTGACCCCAGGTACACACCCGAACGTGAACCCAATCACGAGTTTAGAATTTTCTCACTAGAATGTAACATTATTTTTGGTTAAAAACTGCTAGCCACAGTTTGTATCAGGAGGGTTCCACAATTTTTGGTCTTAAGGAAATTCAGTGTCTTCAAATGAGGACCTTCTATATAAATCTAGGTTCTTTGTAAATCATCACTTTCTTGCCTCTTGAGCACAGAGCGGGCTCAATACAGGCCGACTTCGAATTAGGAGAAGTTATAAAAGGTATTCTTCTGAGTTATGACCCACAATAATTGTTGGATCTCTTGATGGGGATAAAAAGGATGAGTAGTCTGCCACCCCAGCTCACCCACCCCATACACAGACGGTAGATGTCCACTGTCTGTGTATAAGGGGTGGGCTGGCTAAAGCCAGGGGTGGCAGGCTACTCATCCGAGGAATGTTGGGGAACTGAGGAGAAACAATGGCCGATTGAGCCCTTACATATTTGAACAGTGACGAATTGAGAGGGAAGTTAGAAGAGGATAAGGTCTCTCCTTTTTTTTAATCTCAAAGGTCCTCCGGGGCAAAAATTATTCATTAACCTACTGCATCTTACAACCATGTCTCACTACAAAGGACCTCAAACTCCATCCTTGTAGACAGTCTCCAAGGAATCAGAACCATGTCGATTAACAACCAAGCTCCAAGATCACACAAAGGTGACTTGCGCATCGGCGGGCCATATGTCAACATGTAGATAATCCGTGGAAACACTTGGGAGAGAAAAGTCATTGCAATCCAACAGCAGACACAAGTCATAGCAAGGTGTTAAAGCGTACGCCTAATACAGTAGAAAAAAATCAATTTCACAACCTTGAAACTTCTACCCAACTACCCAACAAGCAGGTGGGGGCACTATCCAAACAGTCCCCAAGTAAAAACCACGCAGGCCATGTATGTCAACATTTACCAATTAACATGTTCGTGCATGTGCTTTATCATAAAAACCTGTCATGGCCTCTGGCATCCAACTTATTAAGGGGCCGTTTGGATCGTGAAAAATCAACTCCATCCACTCCCAAAAATCCAGCTGGTTAATGTTTCAGCTGGCTAGTGAATTATCCCAAAAATCCACTAACCGGCTGAATTTTTCAATGTGGATGTTTTTTTATTTTTCACGCTCCAAACGGCTCCTAAGATGTGATTGGTGAGATATAGGCCAACTTGGTATGCAATGCACACTGAGAATTTTCTTGTTCTACACCCTTTTAACCCTTGTGCAGGAGAGACGCTATTAGTACATTGTGATTAGGCTCCGAAGTAGGAGCAGCTGGGGTTTTGAGCGAGAAGTGGGTGCTCAATTTTCTAGCCGGTCAACGACCATTCGCCCTGGTCGACAGGGGGTTTTCATAGCGGCGTTGCCGTCCATCCCTTGTCGGCGTCCTTCCTTCCTAGATCCCTTACACCTTCCCCTTTTCCTCTCATCCCCTTCCCCTCCACCATGAAAGCCCCCTTTTTTCTTCTTTTTGTTCCCCCCCATCATCCCATATTTCGATCCATTATTCCTCTCTTCCAATCCATTACACCTCCACCACCATCCCTCTGCATTCTCATTTTTCCATCACCCCTTCCCTCTATTTTTTCCTTTGGGCGTTGGCTAGCGACATGACTTAGTTATCTTTGTTTATGTTGTTTGTTGGTGTTTTTTTTGTACGTGCAGTGGTTTTGTCACGCCCCAGGATCGTTAGCCTCAATCGGAGTGTGGAAGCCTTCAAAGATAGAAACATCTCGAAGCCGAGACCCCAGGGCGCACGATCGAACAGTCGAATCCACCACCAATTACATCATCACAAAAGGATATGTAATCGGTCATCCCACAATTCAATGTATTACAGTATTCAAACATCATTAATAAATATAAAATGAGCCTACTTAGTCTTATTATAGCAAATAAATGTAACAAAGTCAATGAAATATAATCTCAAGTTTATGGCACACATTGGCCAACCAATTCATAAAGTTCAAATCAAATAAACTGATAATATCATAATCTCTAATTCTCTTCACGGCGTCACCAACACCTTCCTGCTACTGCAAACGTCTAGTCTCAGTCTTTTTTTGCGCCTGCATCAGAGGATGCATGAGTACTTCATAGAAATATTTAATAGGATGTAAAAACCCACTGAAAATAAATCAACAGGACGAAGAGAAATATAACAAATGAACAAGTTGATATTCAATGACATCTGAACTGAACCTAAGGATTTCTTTCATGATAGAAAAAGTCAGTCAACAACGGTTCCCGACTTGCTAGTATAGGAATAAATAATAAATAATTAGACTCCGAACATCGCATGTGTAAGAAGAAATAAACATTCATAATACTTTTAGGCATCTAAAGTGCAAAGAGATTCAATTTCTGCTTGCTGATCTGACCACTCGCAATTAAGTGGTCACTTACCAGAATCACTCTAGAGGTTCTCCTTTCGGAACCCAGCCACGGTCTAGGATGCAAACCCCATCAGTGCTTATAGACACAATGAGCGGAGACTGCAGACCTTCCGTAATATTATACAGTCTAAACGTACGTATATGCTTCCATAAATATCAAAGATCACCATGAATCTAGCAATGGCTCGTGAGCATACTATGATTCCACATCGGAGAGATCCTTGCAAGGTCACTAGTGGAAAAATAGGTCAATGTCAAATTGGACAATGATTTAATCAACAAAAGAAGTCTCAACTTTCTGAGAATCAGGGTACATTTTACCACTAGTGACTCACTCAAGGAGTACGAATAGAACATCAAGGTCTCTCATCAAAATATGATTCACTTCATGGTAACAAGGAGATTTACATATCTCAGATAACAAAAGACTCACCATAGGAGTATAGATCAACATTTCAATATCTTTGACACATACTTTCATGCATAGCCCTAGATAAGAACATTCTAGAAAATATTTAGATTTATAATATATGTGTCCAAAGTCAAGAACAAGAATAGGTTCTTGATGATTTGATTTCCAAGTGAAACTTCAAACCGACACTGAACGCTTGTCTGAAAACATAAATTATGGACTCACTAGGTCACTTAGAATTACCCATACTATTAGTCATTTTAGTTAACCAAACTTACTGTGATAATCCATATTCAGTAGTGTAACACCCGAAAAATTGATATGGTAACTAAAATTTCTATTTTTAGGAAACTGGTCTAAAATCGGAAAGTTTTGCTGCCTGATTTGATTTCTGGTTGTGTGATGTGTTTTGATGTGTCATTTGATTTTTATGATGTGTTTGGTAATCGCGTGACCAAACATGGCAGAGCACCAGGACGCGAGGGTTGGTCATAGCACTGGGCTCAACCTGGCACCAGGGTCTGAGAACACCTAACGCCAGGAGTGGGGCTCCTCGCCAGAGTATGTGTTCAGTGGATTAGATTTGTATGATTTTCTTATATGGTAAGTTGGTTTTGGTTTTGATGCGTGGTTCATGGTCTACGCGAGATGGTGTAACAAGTAGTGTACCCGCGGGACATCGGAGACATGTGCGCGAGGAGCTCAAGCCAAGATGCAAGGACCTGGACGCATATCCACGTGGCACTGGCCTAGGTGTGTCATGTGAACGTGGGTCACATGGCATCATGTGATCTTTAGTCAGTTGGAGTGAATCGTGGTGCAAAGATTCAGTTTGACTTACTCGTTTTGATTAAGGAAAGTATTGCGGTAGACCAGAAAGTTATCATTTTGGTTGAGATAATTAAGAAGAGTAAATCTTAATTAAAATGAGGTAATTAATTCACTTTTTACTAGCCAATAGGAGAGGGGCGTCTAGATAGAAAGGGGCATCCAATTGGTTGGCTTATATTTGGCAACTTCCTAGTTGAGATAGGAGTTGGTCTTGATAAGGTAGTATCTTAATAAAAAAGATTGCAAACCCTAACTAATTGGGAACCAATTTGGCTGGGATGTCTTGCACTATTTGGAGAAGGGTTGTGATTGGTAGGCTGAGATATGGGATTAGAAGGGCCTTGATTTGGGAGATCTCCCAATGGAAAGAGAGATTTGCCATCTAAACCAAATAGGGGGCCGACCCATGCTTTTGCACACCAACCCCTTGGGACAACTTGTGCAAACCTTAGTCTTCTCTTCTCCTTTGCCATTAACTCTAGAAAGCTCTCATCTCTCTTCTCAACCTAAATTCAACACTAATATATATTATAAGACTTGTTAAGAACTACTGTTGTAAGTAGGGTGAGTCTAAAAAGATGAATTATATGGAATGAGTCCGTATTGTCAAGAGTTAAGTCGTTCTTGTTTCCCATATACAACTTGGTGTCGGTTTGAGCATCCACTTGGAGATCAAACTTTTCTTAAATCATTCCTTCATAGTATAAACACTACAAATCTAGAATTAGAGATGTTCATATCAAAGGTAAGACATGAAGCATGCTGATTGATTATGAGTGAATTTTACTATTACTCCGTGGTGAGTCATCCATTGTTTGAAGCGTCGGAATCTCAGTCATGTTCTTGTGAGAAACTTTATGCTATTGAGAGCGATGATCTATTTGTACTCCAAAGAGTGGGTCCTTCTGGTGAGAGTCACCTTGAAATTTCAAAGTGTTATGACCTTTGTCTTCCTTGGAAATATTTTTACCGTTTGATATAAAATTGTTCTCCACTAAAAGTTCTTTATAAAGATCTCTCCGAGGTGGATTCATAGTATGTTCACGAGCCATTGTTAGATCCTTAGTGATCTACGATTATTTATTTATGCCCGAAGGGAGGTAACATATGTACGTTTAGACTGGTTGACATTATAGAAGGTCTTCAGTCTCCACTCATCGTGCCCGTAAGCACTGATGGGGTCAGCATCCCTAGACGTGGCCGGGTTCCGAAGGGAGAACCTCTAGGATGTTTTTGGTAAGTAGCCACATGATTGGCTTATTCAGCGAGCAGAAATTGTAACTCCTTGCACTATGGATGCCTGGAGCCATTGGTATTTTGATCATTCTCTCCTTACACTGGTAATTGTTTGCAGTTTTATTGATATATCTTTCCCTATACTTGTGCATAGGGACTATTGTTATTTGACCTTTCTTTTCAGGTAGAGTAAACCTTTTGATTAGTTTTTTAGAGAGTGCATATTCCTATTTTATTGAGTAATCTATTTTTTATATCATATTTTATCTTCCTGGTGGGTTTTTACATCCTGCTGGGTATTTCTATGAAATACTCATGCATCCTCTGATGCAGGCTTTAAGGAATAGTGATTCAGGACATTTGCAGCTCAGAAAGGTGATGCTGATGCGTGGAAGACTTTTAAGAAGATTTTTTATTACTTATTTTAATTTGCTATGAACTCTACGACTTGTTGGCCGAATGTGTGCCATGGATGGATTTATGTTTTGTTTTATTGACAGTTTAAGTTTATCTACTGTAATAATTAAGTAGGATTCATATTTTACATTAACAATGTTTAATTTTGAGATTTGATATATAAATTTCCTTAGTTCATGAGTGTGAGTTCCTTGTGATGTTGAGTCTACGTCCTTTTGTGACAATGTGATTTACCTGAGTGTACGAGTATTCGGTCGCATCCCAGTGTTCCTACCTCGGCTAAGTTGGTATTGATGAAGGCTTTCGCACTCCGATTGAGGTCAAAAATTTTGGGGCGTGACAAGTTGTGTAATGAATAGTATCAACACTTTAATTCTTCTTATACAATATCACATAGTGTTATTTAAATACTAGTGTTTACCCTCATTTACAACACACTGACTTATGCATCACAGTCCCCTTCTGACTACTCCTGTAATCTGTACAGTATGATGTATACTCTGAAATTTTACTGATATTAGCCTTATGTGTCTAGTTTCTAACCCCACTGATAGTATATTTTTTATATTTTTTTATAATTAATTACAATTTAATTATTACTGGCCAAGATTATAATTCTTAATCATACTTAAGTATTTCGTATAATCACAGCTTATTAGTGTTAAATAAGTATTATCAGACTTAATGACTCCCCTCCTACGTTCATTACAGATCCTAGAATATTTTAGAATTACCTAATTACACACTTTTATCATGTTTCTTATCATACATAGCAGTCTTATGTAACTAACCCCTTATAATAAGGACTTTTAATTCAAGACAACAATTGTGACCACTTGAACCAATGAGATTAAGGAATAACAAAACAAGTTTAGAACTTTTGACATCAATATGGTTAATAGGTGACAAGCATTGATAATATCCCTATCTATAGACTAGTATGAAAGTATTAGAAATCACATCACAATATGAATAACATATGGAATTCTGTATTATCAATTTCTAATTGATCAAAGCAATCTATGTAATATAAGACTGATTGAAAGTACACATATATCATAAGGAGGAAGAAATTAGAAGGAAAAAACCATCCTACTCTTGGTTTGCAAGTATCTCGCTCCTTTACGTGTAATTTGCCTCCTTCGCTTCACAACAATGCTTCCACTCCTAGCTCTTGGAGAAAACTCAAGTCAAGATGAGGCTTAAATTGAGGGTGAACGTGGGTAGGAGAAAAGAAAAAATACAAGCCTTCTCAAACTAGGGTTTTATCATGAATAGTGATCATTTAAAATTAAACCCTTGCAAGTGCACAAGGCAATTGTACTACAGTGAGTATTAAAGGGTTGTCGAACCTCAGGGACGGACTAATATTTTACCAAATTCAAATGAAAGCAAATTCTGTTTTAATTAATCTAGAGAAAGCAATAAGATTTAACTACTTTAAAATGGATTTTAACTAATATGGAGAAGTGCCAAGGCTTCGAATCCACCACACAATAAACCAGCTTATCGTCTCTCTCTTTTGAATAAATTCCTGATTGGCTAGTATATTCCTCTCGGACATATACTTGTCAATTCAAAATGTAGTGCTCTCCTCTCGGACGTAACACCTAAGCAATTAAAATATGGAACTGTGATCTATCTCTCTCGAGCATAAACCAATGAAATCTTATTCCTTTATAACACCTTAGTCTACTTACGTTCCTCTCGGACACGCAAGTATTCCTCGGATTGAAATTAACAAGAATTCACTCTAGCCACTCTCGAGCACATAGAATAAACCTCAATAAATTAACAGTGATTCTATAATAAGATTCATACACCAATCAAGGTAAATTAAGATTAAGATGAAAGAAAACGATACAACCAATTTACTCGGGTTTCATCTACGCCTTGGACAAGGATTTAGCCGGCCATCGGACGTGGATAACGTTGTTGATTCGTTGGCGTCATTGTGCACTATTCACCGGAAAACACTGTTCACTGTAGCAAAAATCACTGTTCACAACCAGGAGTACTGTTCATCGTCTTCCCCAACTCGCAGTGCACTGTAGCAGTCCAAATCTCAATCTTTTCCGGCGCTTTCTTCCTCCCCTCCGGCCACTTCTTCTCCCTCTTCACTTCCTCTTCACTTCTTCCGGCCAAAGCCACCGGATTCCGGCGTCAATCGCACCGGAAATCGTCTATTTTTCCGGCCGGTTATCCCTTTCCAAAAGCTCTGAAATTTCTCCCCCGGGTGTTCTCCTTTTTCCAGCGGCTCTGGCTCTGTTTTTTATAGACCTCGGCCCTGTCCCAAATCGAACACGATTCCCAGTCCAATTTGAAGTGGAATCGAGCCCAAATCCGGCACCCACTTTCCTATTCCGGCGGACTGTTTTCATTTTTTTTCTTTCCCGATTGAGCACGGCTCTCGTCGTGGGCTGCTCCGCCGCCGTGCCTCGCCGTCGAATGAAGCTTCATCGCCTTCCTTCACCGTACCATCTCCGGCACCGGCGAGCTCAGCCCACCGCCATTTTCTTCTCAAACAGAGCTCAAACCGAGCTCTGTTTTTTTCTTTCTTTCGTCAAGTCTCGCCGCCACGGTCATCGTCGCCGGTCCAGTTCGTCGTCATCTTTGCCGTCACCATCCTTACCGCCATCGAGACCCACCTCCGCCGTGAACGTCTGCCGTCAAGATCAACCCACCAGCGCTCGAGCTTCTGCTCGAGCGCCTCTGTTCTGGACGAACGGCCCGAGCTTTGGCTCGGGCCGGTTTTCTCTTTTTTTTTCTTTTTCTTTTAATTGAACCGGACCGGAACGGAACCGGTTCATATTCCTTTTCTATTTTTTTCTTTATTAAACAAAAACCCGTTGTATCGATCTCATCCATCCAATCTCATCTTGACGGTTCTTCTCTTTAATTGTGTCTCTTTCGCGTGCGATATTTCAAATGATCATAACTTTTTGCTCAGAACTCCAAATTGCGAACAGTCAGTGGCGTTGGAAAGCTGACTTCGTGTACTTTAACACGAAGCTTAAATCAGTCCCATCAGAGATATGCAATCGAGGTTGTAAATATTCAATCATTAGAGTCGCATTTTGCCCCATTTCTGCGTTTTGCTCTTGTTTCCTACAAAAACCAAAAACTATATTAAAGTAGCAATAATTTTAAACAAACACTAGCAGAAACATAAGTTTAGGAGATAATAAAATGTATATTTCATGTATAGATCAAATAGCACAAACCATCCCCTCTCATGTGTTTATATAGAATTTAGGGTTTCTCCTCTTATGCAAATCCTTCCTTATCATGATCTCATTCTCCAATAGGAATTCTCCAAAATCTCAATATGGACGTCCACTCCAAGTTTGGTTAGGATTTGGTATCCTTTTCCCCAGAAAATCCTCACAAAATATGCAACTTTCGTATTGGAGCCTTGCCGGTGCGACCGATCGTGGCAGTTTTATGTGCGATCACAGTACTACGATCGATCGTTCCTGGCGGCGATTGATCGCTGCACGTCTTACACCAAATTACAGTACTTACGATCGATCGTTCCCAAGGGTAATCAAACGCTTGCTCCAAAATTGTAACTCACAGTAAAAACAATCGATCATCACCCAAGGTGATCGATCGCGTCTGCCTTACTGTCAGTACTGAAACTGTCCCGATCGATCGCGTATCCCTGGCGATTGATTGCGTTCAAATTTTCAATTGATCATATCTTTCTTCTCCGAACTCCAAATTGCGAACAATAGGTGGCGTTGGAAAGCTTTCTTCATGTACTTTAAACCAAATTACAAAACACAATAAACCAATCTAAAAAAGCATAAAAAAACTTCTATTTTATATCAATCCCCTAAAATATTAATTTTAGTATAAGCATACCGATTTTTCGGGTGTTACATGTTTCATCCCATGTTTTGGGCATGATAGATCGTTGGCCGGATGTAGCATTTATGTAGTGGTCGATTTCCCCAAGGGCATGCCCCACGTGCTCGCTGGGCAGTTGGGTAGAGGTCTTGAGGTTGTGAAATTGATTTTTCTGTTGTGTTGGGCATGCGCTGCAACACTTTGCCATGGTTTGTGTTTGCTGCTGAAAATTGTAGTGGTTTTTCTCCCACATAGTGTGCCCATGGATTATCTACATGTTAGCACATAGCCTGCCGCTTGAGTTATGTTACCGATGCACAAGTCACTTTTGTGCAGTTTTGGAGCACGGTTGTTAATCAGCATGGTTCTGATTCAGTGGAGACTGTCTACAAGGATGGAGTTCACGGTCCTTGACACAGGATATGGTCTTCGATGCCTGCCAAGAAGGAGATTGATTTATCATGTACTAGTTACAATGTTAAGTGCTTTGGTTGTAATATGTTTTCCTTGGGCTTTAAATTGTTAAATTTTTGTACAGAAAAGGTTCTTGCAGCCTTCTATATGTTGTAGCCAGACATGGATATAAGATGAAGTAGGTTAATGAATAGTTTTTTCCCACGAGAGCTATTGAAATAAAAAAAAGGGTGAGACGCTATCCGCTTCTAACTTGCCTCTCAATTCGTCACTGTTCAGGTATGTAAGGGCTCGATCGGTCATTGTTTCTGCTCAGTTAGTGTAAAGTTCCCCTTTCATCCTTCTATTCCCTTAAAACATCACCAACATCTAATCACCGAACGGATTGATTCACATCAAATACAAGTCTAATAAGATGAAGTTCATATGAATTGTTGAAATTTGACTTGAAATTAAAGAAAATATAATAAAATGAGGCGATCGATCGGCCAAATTGGCGCGATCGATCGCTAAGTGATCAATCAGGATCAAAGTGATCGATCGTATCTACTGTGATTTCGTGATTTCTGATTTTCGTGTGTCGTGATCGATCGCCTGATGACGCAATCGATCGCCGTGACGGTTACAGTCCTGAACATGGCCGTTTTGGCTTCTAAAAGTTGCATTTTTTCATTCCTCTTCTTCCTAACAGAGTCCTTCATTATATTGAGAACAAAAATTCTCAGAGAAGGGTTATAGAAGGTATTCAAACACTTTCTTCTTCTCTCCAAGTTCTTGGTCCATAATTGAGCAATAGAATCTCCTTTGATAGAGATCTAGTCAGTTTGATTTGTGTGCACCTTTAAACTAACTGTGTGGTTCGTTGTATCTCGGGAACGGAATGCCATTGATTGCCTGTGCACGAAGGGCGGCTTATCTGTTTCAAGGACAGCGCATAGTGTGCCTCGAACCGGGTTTTAATCTCTTCTACTCTCTCTGGTATTTTCATATAATAATTTGTCATTTGATTGTGAAGAATTGGTAGTATTCTAGCCCTCTTTTATATGACAATCCTAATAATCTTGAAACAGATACTATTGTTCTTGTTGATTGAATACTACTGCAATCATGGGTATTGACAAATCATTGAAACCAGATAAATTTGTTGGCAAGAATTTCATGCGATGGCAGACAAAGATGAAATTTTGGTTGACTCAATTGAATATTTTCTATTTGATTTGCGATGCTGCTGTGGATAAAACTGTCTTCAGAATCTAATAAGACTGCTAGTTCTTCTAATGTTAGAATTGTTAGAACTGTGCCATGGACAAATACTTAGTGTTTTTAGCAATGATATGTATGATCTGCATGTAAACACTAAATCTGCCAAAGAATTATGGGATACTCTTGAGAGAAAATTTGGAAAGGAGCATGAACGGGAAGAAAAATATGTCGTAGGCTACGACGTATTTTGACTACAAGATGGTTGATAACAAATTTGTTAGAGACCAAGTAGTTGAAATACAGAATTTGATGGCTAAGATCATTGGGAAAGGCATTCCCGTTGACGAGAGGCTCCAAGTTCCTATGCTTATCGACAAACTACCACCTTCATGACATGATTTCCAAATTAACTTGAAGCATAAGAGGGGCGCAATGTCCGTTGATGACCTTATGGTGGCTATCCAAATTGAAGAGAAGCATAGAGGTAAGATGAAAATCTTGCAGGGTTCTTCTTCTGGGGCCAATGATAGTGCTCAAGCAAATGTTGTGGAAGGGAAGCCCAAGGTTCATGGCAATAATAAGAACAACAAGAAGTTTAAGAATCATTCTTTCAAACCTAGTTCTAATATCCATAAGGACAAGAAGTCGAAGGTTTGTTGGGTCTGTGGGAAACCTGGACATTTTGCAAACAGGTGCAAAGAGAAGAAAGGTCAGGACCATGGTCATGGTGGGGCTGCATATTCTGCTCATGCTAACATGGTTATTTCAGACGACAGGTTAGTATTAACTAATTCTAAAATTAACTTGGCATGTGAACCTACCGATTGGTGGGTTGATACAGGGGCAATTGTTCACATCGGTGTTGATGTTTTTTCTTTTTCTTTCTATCAGGAAGTAAAAGATAGGATAGTGACGACAGGTTAGTATTAACTAATTCTGAAATTAACTTGGCATGTGAACCTACCGATTGGTGGGTTGATACAGGGGCAATTGTTCACATCGGTGTTGATGTTTTTTCTTTTTCTTTCTATCAGGAAGTAAAAGATAGGATAGTGACGATGGGGAACTCCTATGAGGCTAGAGTTTATAGAGTTGGAAATGTGGACTGATCTGTACATGAAATATGCATTTTATTATCTCCTAAACTTATGTTTCTGCTAGTGTTTGTTTAGAATTATTGCTATTTTAATATAGTTTTTGGTTTTTGTAGGAAACAAGAGCAAAACGGAGAAATGGGATAAAACGCGACTCTAATGATTGAATATTTACAACTTCGATTTCATATCTCTGATGGGACTGATTTAAGCTTCATGTTAAAGTACACGAAGTCAGCTTTCCAACGCCACTGACTGTTCGCAATTCGGAGTTATGAGCAAAAAGTTATGATCATTTGAAATATCGCGCGCGAAAGAGAATGCACGTCAAATGGGTTCTGTGCCGAGATCGGAGATTGGACGCGCGAGATCAATACGACGGGTTTTAAGGAAGAAAAAGAAAAAAGAAAGAAATTGAAATGGTCCGGTTCGGGTTTGTCTCGGTCCGGTTCAAGAAAGAAAATAAAAATAAAAAAACCCGGCCCGAGCCGAAGCTCGGGCGCTCGGGCTTCGGCCGTTTCAGAACAGAAGCCGGTGCTCTGTTTTGGATGAGATCGCCGGAGAACGGCCGCTGGGACGACGGTGGGTCTCGCCGGTGGGCTGAGAAGACGGCGACGATCACGGAGGAGCTTCACGGCGGCAAGGCGGCAAGGCGGCAAGTCGGCAAGGAGATCACGGCGGAATGACAGGGAGGCGTTCTCAATTTAGAAACCAAAATCAAAACAAAATCCGGAAACAAAGGTAGTTCTGCTCGAATTGGAAACGGGGGATTTTTGAACTCGATTTGGAAAGGAAAGAGGTGTGTCCGATTGGGGTTGGAATCGCCTATAAAAACCCAAGCCGGCTGTGCGAAGAGCTTGACAGAAAACACATAGCAAAACAGCGGACAGAAGGAGCGAAAACAGAGCCGCCGACAGAGAAAAAACAGAGCCTTTTCTGTCGGATTTTGGCCGGAATCCGGCAGGTCTTTGGCCGGAAGAAGAGGTGGGTCTTCGCCGGAGCAAGAGGAGTCGAACGTCGGGAGCAAAAGGACTGATTTTGGAGGATTTGGATCTGCTACAGTGCTGTTCGAATTGCTACAGTAACCGCGTTCCGCCGGAGAAGACGATGAATAGTGCTACAGTGCTACAGTGCGCGTGAACAATGCCGGGTGAATAGTGAACAGTATTTTCGATAATCCGACGATGAATCAGGCTTTTTCTTCCCTTCTTTTCATGTCTAGCTAAATTTCATTGTACTAAGATTAGATGAAGCCCTACTAATTGTTTGACTCTCAATACTTATTTGCAATTCTAAAGTTGTGATTTTTATTCCATGTGCTTAATATTTTGTTATGATTATTCTGTTGCTCGAGAGAGGGTAGAGTAATTGTTAACTAAGGGTTTGTTAATGTTCGAGAGATCTTTTAGCGAATTCCAAGGTACTATTTGAATAAAAATTGCATTTTTATGATTGATCTTTGCTCGAGAAAGGGAGATTAATTAAGTTAGATTTAATTATTTAGTTGCATGTTCGAGAGAGCTGCACACATTACGATTATTCGTGACTTCGAGAGGGGCACGGGTAATTGATCACTTGGAATTGTACGGGTTTAACGGAGAGGATAGCTATTTGGTTTGGGTGGATTCGAAGTCTTAGTATATTTCTCATCATATTATTTTCACATAAATTTCATTGCTTTGTTTAATTAGAACTTTTCATTCTGTTATAACTAGTTTCATAAAAAATCAAATCTTTCATTAGAATTAAGTTGAATCAGTCGAAGTCCTTTGGGTTCGACCTCGTTACCACTAGACTATACTGAGTCTCGTGCGATTGCGAGTAAAAAAGTAGAAAAATCAATCAATCATGGACATCCGGTTTACATCGGGGAGCACATTGACTCTTCATAATGTGTTGCACGTGCCTAGTGTGAGGAAGAACCTTGTTAGTGGAATACTTCTTAGTCAAAAAGAATATAAATTAGTGTTTGAGTTAAATAAAGTTGTAATAACTAGACAAGGTACTTTTATTGGGAAAGGCTATGTATGTGATGGTCTTTTTAAACTTAATTTAGTTTCTAGTAATAACTCTTTATTTCAAGTTAATGACTTTTTAGTTTGTCATGTTGATTCTTTTGATGTGGGGCATATGAGGCTAGGACATGTGAATTCACAAACCATTAAGAGAATGATGAGACTCTTGCTAAATATGAAATATGTATTCAAGCTAAACAACCTAGGAAACCTTATAGGTCTGTTGATAGGTCTACATGTTTGCTTGATTTAATTCATTCTGATATTTGTGAATTGAATGGATTACTGACTAGGGGTGGTATGAGATATTTCATTACGTTTATTGATGATTACTCCAATTTTGTCACGTGTACTTACTAAAGTCTAAAGATGAAGCTTTTGAGAAGTTTAAGATCTATTAGATGGAGGTTGAGAATCAAACTGAGAGGCGGATCAAGAGACTTAGATCCGATCATGGTGGGGAGTATTGTTCCCTTGAATTTTGCAAGTTTTGTGAAAATCAAAGAATAATACATAAGACCATAATGCCTTACTCTCCTCAGTCTAATGGTGTGGCAGAAAGAAAGAATAGAATTTTTATTGACATGATTAATTCTATACTTTCCTCTTTGGGTTTACCGAAAAATTTATGGGGAGAAGCAATTCTTTTTACGTATGTAATTTTAAATCATGTGCCTCATAAAGGACAAATTACAACCCCTTATGAATTAATGAAAGGAAGAAAATCAAGTTTAAAGTTCATTAAGGTTTGGGGATGTCTTGCGAAAGTGAAAATCCCAAACGTAAAGATAGATAAGCTAGGTTCGAAAACTTATGATGCAGTGCTAATTGGTTATGCATAAAATAGTAGAACATTTCGGTTTTTAGTAATTGGGTTTGATAGACAGGATTATGCACCTAATACTATTAAGGAGTCCAATGATGCAACATTGTTTGAGAATGTATTTCCTATGAAGGAAAAGAGTAAAGATGTAGTGCATAAAGAAGATGATTCATCATCTTTTATTCCCAGAATTTAAGATTCGGATACCAATGTGGAGATTACGAGGTTTAAGAGAACCAGACTAGAGAAAAACTTTGGGGATGATTTTTATACTTTCATGATGGGGAATGAAGATCTTTTGAACTTTTGTAAGGCTATGTCATCTAGTGAAGCTCCTTTATGGAAGGAGGTGGTACATAGTGAGATGGATTTTATTCTTGCACATGGGATGTGGGTTCTAATGAATCTACCTCCAGGGTTTAAACCTATGGATGCTGAGATAGTAGCTCTTCATAAAACTAGAGGAATGGCTTAGGGATCTTTTAATAGATATACCCTGGTTGAATAAGCCAATTCCTGGAATATTGATTCACTATAATAGCCAATCAGCACTTGATAAGGTTAAGAGTAAGAATCATAATAAGAGGTCTTCCAAACATATTGAACTAAGGTATAAAATCTTGCGCAAGTTGACTACTTCAGGAGACATTACCTTAAGTTTCATACGATCAACGGATAATTTGGCTTATTCGTTTACGAAAGGGTTGTCTGTAGGACAAGTCCTTAACTTATCTAGGGAATGGGGCTCAAAGCCTATGATTAAGTCATCGTTAGTAGCAACCCAATCTCTCTGAGTATTTTTTTTACTTTCAGCTGAAACTAAGGAATTCCGTATCGGATATCAGTATCGTATCAGTCGGCCCAAGAAACAAAATATCGGAGATATATCAGAGATATTTGTAAGAAAGTATCGGCGGTCAAAAACTAATTTTTACCATATATTTTCACAATCTAACTTCTAAAATGAGTTATTCTAATTTAGACAAAGAACAGATTTTAAAATATGCATATTAGGATGAGAAACAAATGGGAAAGTTACTTTTTTCCCATTTTTAAAAAAAAATTCCTAATTTTTTTTGAAAATATTTTTTTAAAAAAATAGCAATATATCGGTCGAAATATCGGCGATATTCTAAAAAGACATGGAAATCGATATTTAGCCGTATTAATTTATCGAGTGGGACTCGATATCGATATATTGGCGATATATTCCTTGGCTGAAACTCTTGAGGACGTGTTTCACACATCCACAGTGAAAAATCTAGAAATGAATAGTGAAAGTGGATTTTTCACTGTGGATGTTTTGGATTAATAACGAACCAAACGGCCCCTTAGTCTAGTCTTCAGACTCACACTGCCTACAGAAACCGTCTCATAAACATTGGAGTGACACTGACCCCCCCCTCCCTCCTCATCACATCCTCTTTTGATTTTTCAATTCCAATTTTTTTTTAATTATTCCCTCATTTCTCTGCTCTGGTGGGTTTTTCCCATTTTATGATTTGTTTTTGTTTTGTACCATTTCTCTCGTGGGATTGAGGAGCGAGAAGTTATTAGGTATGTGACGCGTACCTGAGGCTGTGCTCATCACCAATCAATTATTGACACGATTTTTAATTTGTGGGTCCCACGTGGGACAAATGGGAGTCGATTTCAAACACCGCACGTACCTTTTCTCAGGGGCAGTCCTTCGAGGGCAGTCAAAGAGAAAGAGGGGGAAGGAGAAAAAAGAGGGAGAGAGGGAGGGGGGCTATGGCGCGAGGCACGAAGACGGTGCTGGCGAGAGGAGGGGGGCGGCGGCGGCGCTGCATTAGTGAGGAGGGGATTTTGGGTGGGGGGAGTCAAACAGAGAAAGAGGAGAGGGAGAAAAAAGAGAAGAGAGTTGGCGAGGGAACGGGTGCAGCGACGGCGACGGCACTGGGGGGTGGGTGGGTGCTAGTGAGGGGAGGGGAGGGGCAGTCGAACAGAGAAGAGGAGGGGAAGGGGCGACGGCATTGGCGGGGTGGGGGGGAGGGAGTGCTGGCGAGGGGAAGGGGGGCTCTGGCCGCCCCAACGAGTCACCGGGCGAAGGGCTCAAGGGGGCGGTGCCGGCGTCGGAGGGGGGCAGTCGACGAAAGGGGGGAGGGGAGCCGCGACGGCGGGCGGGAACAGAGGAAGGATGGGGACGCTGGCGAGGCGATGGCGGCAGCGGCGTGGGGCGTCAGGTGAGTTCGCCATCTCCTTCCTTTCACAGTCATGGTGGCCGTGACGGTGGCAATAGAAAAAAAAACTATTTTTTTCTACGCAATCGACACCGACTAGTCGCCAGCGACACCAACCAGTACTACGCAGTTGGCGGTACATCCGATCGTCGGCTGGCAAGCTTGTAGCTCACGAGCCTGGTCAAACCTTTCTTGTATTAGGCACTCGAGCCGAGTTTCAAAATCTTTAACGAGCCGAGCTCAAGTTGGGAGGGACCGAGCTGTAAACGAGCCGAGCCGTGCTCTAGCTCGAATTTGAAATTTCGAGCTCGAGCTAAGACATGCCCAAGCTCGGCTCAGCTCGGCTCGTTTACACCCATAGGTAACAACAAGCTAATGCGTGACTTGGAGAGCACCATTTTAATAAATTGTATGCTCATTCCCGTGTTATGATGAGAGTGCTCTACTACATATAAAACAGGTTGACGAAAATCTTAATGAGGTCAAGGCCTGAATGGCAGAGTATTGTTATGCAGATTACCCTTGGAGACTATCACCTATATGAGTGTCACTGAGGTCGCAGTTAACGAGAACGTGGGCTTGTTCTCTAACGTGCAACTCATGAAAAGATACAAGGCGCATGGCTGTAAAGCGCTATCCCGAATGATATCGAAAAGGGAGTTACTCTAACTGTTAGGTAAGGTTCAAGTTGTGAGAATGGCGGCTTACCAAACTAGGTGTAGGTTCAAACCCGCAAGGTACCTATCGCCGAAAACTTAGAATACTATTGCTCAATGTCTCATTCATGTGTCATATGCAAACTAGATTAATATCAAGTCATGGTGGGGATTGTTGAAATTTGACTTAAAATTAAAGAAAAAATAATAAAATGAGGCGATTGATCAGCCAAATTAACATGATCGATCGCTAAGTGATCGATCGGGATCAAAGTGATTAATCGTATCTACTGTAATTTCGTGATTTCTGATTTTCATGATCCAGTCAGTTTGATTTGTGTGCACCTTTAAACTTACGGTGTAGTTCGTTATATCTCGGGAACGGAATGTTATTAATTGCCTGTGCACGGAGGGCGGTGTATCTGTTTGAATGACAGCGCATAGCATGCCTCGAACCAAGTTTTAATCTCTTCTACTCTCTCTGGTATTTTCATATAATAATTTGCTAATTGATTGTGAAGAATTAGTAGTATTATAGCCCTATTTTATATGACAATCCCAACAATCTTGAAATAGATACTATTATTCTTGTTGATTGAAACAGATACTCTTTTACGTGACAATCCCAACATGAATGACGTTCTTTAGCTTCCTTTCATGTAAAATTCAGGCTTCTTGAGCATTGCAAAACAGGAGATCTGAAGACAGATTTTCTATGTAACCACATTGCAGACATCAGAGATTGGGACAGTCTTCTATATTACTCTTTTTTACCTAACGTATTACTGGTTCTCTAAAAAGAAAGAGCAGTTAAAAGTCGCAGACACACACAACTAGGCATCTTTCTTAATCTAATCCGCATTTTTCCATTGAAATTGCTCGTTGAGGCCAGCTGGGTGTGATGTGAGTTAAAGAAAAAGCCTAAACGTATATATGTTTCTAGAGTATAATACATAATCTAGCCACAGAGAGACAGATTATAAGAACATAAGATCGCTTAAATAGTAAACAAAGATTAACCCCAACCAACATGCTGTTTTTTCTCTGAGAAACAAATGGCAAACACGCAAGACACGAAAAGAAGAGCCATTCAATTTTGAAAGAATGTAATCTTCCTCGAAGGAGGATATAAGCTTAGAACAAACACAACTTGTACATGTAAGCACATTAATACCGTTTAGAAATCTTACTTTGTAGAGAAATATTAATGGAGCTCTCTATATCAGAGACAAAAGCACTTGTTTAGTCATCCAAAGTAACATGCACACGAGCTGAATCGTGCACCACGATAGGCCACAAAATGCATCATTGGTTGACCTTTCAATACTATAATTCACATGAAAAACGGTCTGCAAACTCAAAAATCTAAGGCTTATTTCTACAATAGATTGTCACATATGTTATCTGTCGATTTGTGCAACAACTCCCGAATCTCTCCCAAGATTATTCGCACAAAAGGTCAAGACACATGATAATACGTAAAAAAAGGAAAAACATCTTCTTTAGACGATAAACATTGTCTCCTCCACTAGAATGGAGACTAGGGACAGATAGTACGAAGGTAGGCCATATCAATCCATCAGCCCAACCCTTAAATCGAGAAGCCGCCAGCAAACAGCAAAAACGCCCATTAATCTCCCAACTTCCACGTTTCTTCATGTGTATGCCAGCATTTCATTTAAGATGAACACAGCACATTACAAAAGGAAAGTTGAAACGACAAATATGCGGGCCTTCATACAATTATTACAACTCTACCTACTTAACATGATAATCAGAAGCTTTTTGTCCTCCCGGAGTTATCCTCGGGTATATTCTCCAGTCCACAGTAGCCAACTAGCCATCAATCATAAGATCGATGGCACAATACTAGCCATCTGCGCTTCAAAACAGAAGCTTTTTGCTGGAATGCACACGTTGATAGATCTTGGTGATCAGTGGCTCTTATAAAATGGAGGATATCTTGGAAGATATAAGTGGGAGGATGAAAAATTATTCGACAATAATTAGAACAGTTGATCCTATTTTGCTAATTTTGATTAGAGATAGACTTGGTACTCAAAGTCAAGTCCAATAAAAAAAATTCTTTTTTTGTACTAATTTTATGTGAGCGTGGATGAGTGACATGTAATTTCAGTTGCTTAGTCGCAATCCAACGCTTCCTAATCCACATTTTAGTCCTGATTAGGCCGTGCCCCACAGTGTCCTCGGATTCTCAAATCCTCACTGTACAGCTTCTAAACAAATGCGGATAGTGTTAGGGATATAATTGTCATTTTAACTTGTGCGAGTTGTTGGGCGGCAGCTACAGAAAAGTCAACACAACACTTAAGCCCGACAGTAAGCTACACGTGTTTAGCGGCCCCGCACGATCGCTCTAGTTTTGGGTTTCCTTTGACAAGTAAGATGATACCTGGCAAGATCTACACCGTCCATGACCACGAAGTTCCCACGTGCTTTTGCATAAAAGTCAGGGTTTATTTGGTGATACAATAGGGCTATGTATCCCGTACACATACCTTATAATTGTCTATATTTAGTTGTTTTATCTAAAAAAATTGTGTACATATTTATAAATTTCAAGTAAAATGCCTGAGAAAGATACTCTTTCTGCTCAACATTAATAGTTCGATTTTGCTTTCCAAAATAAGATCATTTTGATAAAACAAATAGACTATAAATGTGGAACAGATGAGGTATTATTCCTGTCATCCCATGATAATTACACTTGGGAAAGAAGTGATTTTTATTGCATATTGGGGCTCAAAGCTAAGAGAATGGTAAGTGGTAAGCGCTTGGCTGAGTGCTTAAAAAAAAGATCTCACAAGCTTCTTTTAACTCATGTCACAAGCGAAGCTGGTAGACGAGTTATAAGAGCTTGTGAGATGTTTTTTTAAGTACCCAGCCACTTAAATTGGGCCAAATGAAGCAACGAAAATGGGATTATTTTTTTCAAAATGTAGCTATTGATATAGGGCGGACAGAGTATACATTATGCTGATGATGTCAGCCAGTACATGGCAAATTTCGTTAATGTACTTCAATTGAAAATAAGTTAGATAGGCAACTTATTTATTTTTTGTAACTAAACTTGATCATCAACTTAATTAAAGAAAGACTTAATCAAAAGCAGGTGCATCACAGATAGTCCCGCAGGCGACAGCCACTCCA